>CM077197.1:40038183-40178183 GCA_039654625.1 Rhinogobio ventralis | reverse complement strand
CTCAGGACAAAACTCCTGCTGTTGGATCATCTCCCTTTGATCACAGAGACACTGATCTGGATGGAACGGTAGACACACAATGACTGTTTTGTTTTTGTTTTTGTTTTGAATTTTGTATTGGGTTTTGTTTGTTTTTTGTATTGTTTTGGTTGTTCTTTGGGTTTTGTCTAGTTTTTTTGTATTGTTCTATTTTTGGTATTGTTTTGTTTTATTGGTTTATTTATGTTTTGTATTGTACTGGTTTTATTTTGTTTAGTTTTGTTTTGTTTTTTTGTTTATTTTTTTGTTTTGTTATGTTATGCTATGTTATGTTTTTTTTTTTTTTTTTTTTTTTGTACTGGTTTTATTTTGTTTAGTTTGTGATGTTATGTTATGATGTTATGTTATGTTGTTATGTTATGTTATTTTTGTTTTAGTTTGTTTTAGCTTTTTGTGTTGGTTTTGTGTGTTTGTTTTTGTTTTGGGGTTTTTTTGTTCTGTTTTTTGTTTTGGGGTTTTTATTGGTTTGTTTTTGTTTGGTTTTCTTCTGTTTTGTATTGGGTTTTTGGGGGGGTTTGTATTGTTTTGTTTTTTGTTTAATTTTTTTTGTTTAATTTTTTTTTTTTTTTTTTTAATTATTGCTTTTTTAATTGGTTGAGGTGTTTTGTGGTGTGGGATTTGCTTTGTATTGGTTTTGTTTTGTATTAGTTTTGTTTGTTTGTTTTGGTTTGGATTTTGTTTGGTTTTGGATTTTATTTTAAAAATTGGTTTGGTTAAAAGTCAAGTCACCTTCCAATGATGCAAACAAGTAATTTCAGCTGTAAAGCAGCTCTAAAAGAACATAGTGTCCCTGTTCAGATAAAGTCAGTTCAGTGGTGATTCAGTTCCGTCGTAAAGATCGTCAATTATCAAATTAGTTAATTTAATCTATAAAGCAGTTCGGCAGAAAACAGTCATCACCCAACTTCAGTTTTCATCCAAAAGTGCAGTCAAATCAATAATATTGTTGAATATTAATTGTCCCCAACTAAGCAGAGGCGACAGTGGCAAGAACCCAAACTCCATCAGGTGACAGAATGGAGGAAAAAACTTTGGGAGAAACCAGGCTCAGTCGACGGGACTGTATCACAAGTCAGAAATCAGATCAGGATCGGTAGCACTCAATATTTCATCCAGTTCCTTTTGCTTGAAGATCAGATTCATCACGCCGGTATGGAGACGAAACTGGTCATAAGGTCGGCAGAGGTCTTTTGTTTTTGTTTCAATAACTTTTTAACCAAATCTCAAATCACTATTCATTTTGTGATGTAAATGACACATTTGTTTTGCTTAGCCTGATTTATAGCTAGCATTTTATGTGCTCGAAATAAACACAATTAAATAATATTTCCACAGCTTCATTGGAAATGACAAAAAATGTTCTGATCATTTTGTGTATCATATTTCATCTTAAGCTCTTCACTAACACTGGTATACTGGTAAAATACTTTCGAAAAAACTTCATTAGGGGTAAAATTGTTTAGTGGAAAAATACCACAACCGAAGGACCATCTTTGTGTAAAAATATGATAATAAAAAATATAATAAATAACAAAATGATTTGTTTATTTCAGTATTTGTTTAAATGATTTGTGAAATGTTTAAAGGTAATAAATAAAATAAAGGTCAAAAAAATAAAAATTTTTATGTGGCCTTCATTTAACCCCCCCCCTCCCCCAAAAAAAATATAATTTGTTATTTTTAATAAAAAAATCCAGCTCTTGATCATAAAAGTAGTTGAAGCTTAACACCTTTTTTACACCTACCTACTTTTTTCGCTCTGCCGTATCATCACACTCTCTAACATTAAAGCGAGTATGACACGAAGCAGATATCCCTCGTCAGTCGGCGTGTTTAATAACAGCCGCTTATCATGTTTAGCTCCTCCTCGACTCAAACACGTATGTAATAAGCGTAGCAGTACAAGTGGAGAGGGGAAGTGTGAAAGGTCAGCCGTCAGTTTTAATACGAGCCGTGCACTTCTAATGAAATGCTGGTTGCAATATGTGTTGAATATGAATGCATTAATTCCTTAAATGCCTCTCCGATTTGTGTGCCTCTGCCTTTTATTGGAGGGATAATTTGACAGCAACCCCCAGACCAGTTTTGACAGCTCTGAGCAGAGCGGACCAACACCTGCGTCCAGCCAAGCATCACCGCCCCATCCTCCACTTCTCCTTCCCTCCCCTCTCCTCTCGTCCTCCCACACGCTCACAAATGAACTGTCACCTCATTACTGTGCCTGATGCAAAATAATCAGCTTCCAAATTAGCATGGGCCACTCTGCTCTCATCCTCCCTCCGTCTCTCTTCATGCGGCGTGCTCCAGTGAAGGTGCTGTTTGAATATGCATCTCAGAGCATTTCCATGCGGCGTTCCACAGGGACGGCACGCGGCGGGCGAGCAGCTCGCTGCATTAGCATGGTTGGGAGTGTGGAATGGGGTCCTGGTGGGTTTGGGGTCCCTGTGCAGATGCTCCGGCCCACTTGTTCATTACAACTGCATTTCATCAGCTTGATGATGTCCACATGTCAATTGAGCGGGAGGATTTTACACACAAAAGAGCCTGTGGGAGCAGGACTACAGCAACTAATCAGCTGATTATCATAACTCAGACTCCTACTGAGACAAGGGAGGGAGAAAGAGAGAGAGAGAGAGAGAGAGACAGAGAGAGAGAGGGATGAGGACAGTCAGATGGACCCCCCCCCCCCACACACACACACACACACACACACACACTCCTTTATGAGTTAGGCAAAGCAGGAGCTGAAATTCCAACAGCACGATTTGAAAGCACAGCTTTTAAAAGTCCCATATAGATATTATTTGTTAATACCCTTTTTTGGTATGTGTTGTGACAGTATAAAATCATATACAATACAAATGTTAGATCAGCACTGCTTAACTTTAGCTTGCACACATTTTCTTCCCTGTGTTGACATACACTACCATTCAAAAGTGATTTGATTAAAGATACAGTAAAAAAAGTAAAGCTTTTGAAAGCATTGAATGAGATTCCATAATAATTCAATATATATGTACAGTAGTAACATTAAATCATATTTTATTACATGAAATTATTAATATCATATTTTAAATATGATGGATTCATTGTAAATATGGTGATTAGCTCTAATGATATTTCCCATCTGAATCTAACCATGTCATATCAACAAATGGAAAAGTCAGCTAACTATTTATTATCATGTTAAATTTGGTGCCTTTTGCCCCAAATACCATACTTCTGTTATTGAAAAACTGTTGCTTTAAAGGATTAGTTAACTTCAAAATGAAAATGTCCTGATGTTTTACTCACCCCCATCTCATCCAAGATGTTCATGTCTTTCTTTCTTTAGTCAAAAAGAAATTAAGTTTTTTGAGAAAAACATTCCAGGATTTTTCTCCCCATCACAGACTTCCATGGCAAACCAAAATGTTGAAGGTCCAAATCAAAGCAGTTTCAAAGGAAGGGCTTCAGAGGCTCTGCGCGATCCCAGACGAGGAATGGGGTCTTATCTAGCCAAACCATTGGTCATTTAAAAAAAAAAAAACATTTAAATGAATATACTTTTTAACCTAAATTGCTCATCTTGCGCTGCTCTGGGACGTGCCAATGATTGCGCAATCACGCCGTAAAGGTCACGGTAGATGTAGGCAGAAGTACCGCCCCTGTGTTTACAAAGCGCACATGCAAAGACTAATACAAACGCCCTTTACTAAAAAAAAAGGTAAAACAACGATGTCGGACGATTTTGAAGTTGAAGACAGAGTGGTTTTTGGTAAAGGGCATTTGTATTAATCCTTGCATGTTCGCTTGGGGCGGTACTTCCGCCTACGTCTTGCGTGACCTTTCCGCCGTGATTGAGCAATCATTGGCATGTTGCAGAGCAGCGCAAGATGAGCAATTTAGGTTAAAAAATTTTTTTGGGAAAATGACCGATGGTTATGCTAGATAAGATAAAAATCCTGGAATGTTTTCCTCAAAAAACGTAATTTCTTTTCGACTGAAGAAAGAAAGACATGAACATCTTGGATGAGATGGGGGTGAGTAAAATATCAGGACATTTTCATTTTGAAGTGAACTAATCCTTTAATTACTAAAATCATTAAGACCTTTGTCTCAAAATATATTCAATAATTTTAGTGATTCTCTTTTGCTACTTAAATCTACAACATTTAAAAAAAAAAAACATCAAATATCAATAAAGGATCAGGCAAATTTCCACGTGCATCTTGAAAAGCGGATGTTTTGGAAATTGCTGCGGCAAGTTTTTTTGGCTTAGAGGAAAATAAAACCAAAGGTGCCTTTTACCCTGTGGAGCCTTTAGCCCTGTTGTACCCTACTAATGTGAAATATTATTGCCATTTAAAATAACTGTTTTCTATATGATTATACTGTCAAATGTAATTTATTCCTGTGATCAAAGCTGAATTTTTTAGCATCATTACTCCAGTCTTCAGTGTCACATGATCCTTCAGAAATCATTCTCATATGAGGATTTGATGCTCAAGAAACATTTATGATTATTTTTATTATTATCAATGTTAAAAACAGTATACTTCATTTTTTTTTTTTTTTTAGCCGTGAACCACAATTTGCTACTTGCTAGTGGCCAGTGGTATCAGGGGGAGGGTCATTCTAATTATTGAGAGTATTTATTGGACAAAATTTCCATACGCCCTTGACTCCATGATGAATATTGTTGGTAATTTTCTTGGAAGAGAAAGACTGTATTGTTAGTTTTGTCACTGGTAAAATGTATCCCTTCAATGCAATGTAAATCGCTTGAAGTAAAAGCATCTGCCAAATGCATATGTAACACCATCACAGAGTGACATATGCTAGAGTGATATGCAAACACAAGACTATAAGATGTGACAAAGGGGTCAAAAGATGCAAATTTATGACATTGCATTTGCCCCAATAGTTAGCATACTGTACTACATTATAAAAATTATGTAATTTCTGCATTGATTTTTTTTTTTTTTTTTGGCCGCACTAGATACAGTCTTGGATTAAACAAAATAAGACAAGGCCTAAACAAACAAACAAAAAAACAGTTCTGTACACTGTGCAATATTTTAATGGTAAAGATTCGGATTGGACTGACCAAATGTATATGTAGTTCGTTTTTACTTTAAAGGGGTCATGAACGTCTCGGTTACGTATGTAACCCTCGTTCCCTGAAGGAAGGGAACGGAGACGTTACGTCAGTTACTGACGGAATGGGGGTTTCGCCTAGAAGCCAATCGCCTTTGAGCTCTACAAAACGAGCCAATGGCATGAAAATGCCATGGGTCTGCGGAATTTGCATGCCGCAACCCCGCCCCACGACGTGGGTATAAAGGGCGTTGCGTGGCAATCTCGCATTATGTTTACCTGCTGAAGAGCCGAGGCATGAGCGCCCGGCCAGTTCCAGCGGTACAGCGGTCATGGCAGGGGGACGTAACGTCTCCGTTCCCTTCCTTCAGGGAACGAGGGTTACATACGTAACCGAGACGTTCCCTTTCAGTCAGTACACTACGAGTTACATCAGTTACTGACGGAATGGGGGTCCAATACAATCTCGCCATGACGGCTGTCTTCCAGCGTCCTGCGCTGACCCGGGCTCCCTGCCGTGAGTGTGGCACGAACGAGGGGCTAGGCTCAACGCTACCAAGGTACACTGGGAAGCATATCCCACGTGGAGAATGCAAACACAATGCCAACCCAAAGGGGGGGACTTGAAGAATACACCTATGACCCGAAGGAGCTGCATAGGGAACACTCTGGGGTATCCAGCCGAAGGTGGAATTTTCAACCCCAGGCGTGGCAAGGTGTCTTGCCAAGGGAAGACACGAGCTACAAGAGACTTACCGTGGAAATACACATGTGGGGGTTACCCAGCGGGGGAACCATGCACACGGAGGCACCTAGCCGAACACGAGGGGTGGCCTGAAAGGGCACTCGCTCTGGTGACGACATCGACAGTGCTGGAGGAGCTCAGGGCTTACTGGAAAGCTCACCTGAGGGGAATAGCGCACGCATCCAGTCCGCGGAGTGGAATGGCGCAGCAAGCGAAGACACCTGAGCCTGTCCGGTTACTGGCCAGTAGGGGCGAGTACACGAGAGGATACAGGCTCCACTCTGAGATTATAAAATCTTGCGAATGTGTTGGGTGTCGCCCAGCCTGCAGCTCTACAAACGTCTGTTAGCGAGGCGCCATGCGCTAGAGCCCAAGAGGAGGCAACACTCCTGGTGGAGTGTGCTCTTACCCCGAGGGGGCATGGCATGCCCTGGACTTGATATGCCAGGACAATGGCGTCCACTATCCAGTGGGACAACCTCTGCTTGGAGAGAGCCTTCCCTTTCTGCTGCCCTCCGTAACAGACAAAGAGCTGGTCTGAGGTCCTGAAACACTGCGTCCGGTCTACGTAAGCGCGAAGGGCGCGTACTGGACAGAGCAGTGCCAAGGCTGGGTCTGCCTCCTCCAAGGGCAGCGCTTGCAGGTTCACCACCTGGTCCCTGAAGGGAGTGGTGGGAACCTTGGGCACGTATCCAGGCCGGGGTCTCAGGATGACGTGAGAATTGGCCGGCCCGAATTCCAGGCACGCTTCGTCAACCGAAAATGCCTGCAGGTCCCCTACCCTCTTGATGGAGGCCAAAGCAGTCAGGAGCGCCACTTTCAATGAAAGGAACTTCAGCTCGACTGACTGCAATGGCTCAAAGGGAGCCTTTTGCAGGGCAGCTAAGACCACTGCTAGGTCCCAAGAGGGTACCTGAGGTGGGCGAGGAGGATTTAACCTCCTCGCACCTCTGAGGAACCTACTGACCAGGTCGTGCTGTCCAACCGTTTTAGAGTCCACCAGGTCATGATGAGCTGAAATAGCAGCCACATAGACCTACAGGGTGGAGGGAGACAGCCTTCGCTCCAACCCTTCCTGGAGGAAGGAGAGCACGGACCCGATCGAGCATCTTCTGGGGTCCTCTCGCCGAGAGGAGCACCAGGTGACGAAGAGGTTCCACTTCAACGCATAGGCCTGTCTGGTAGACAGGGCTCTAGCGGAAGTGATGGTAGCCGCCACCTGAGGTGGCAGGGTACTCAAACCTGCCGCGTCCCGTCCAGGTTCCACACGTGGAGGTTCCACAGGTCGGGACGCGGGTGCCATATGGTGCCCCGTCTCTGAGACAGGAGGTCCTGTCTCAGAGGGATCGACCAGGGAGGTGCTGTCGCAAGGAGTACAAGTTCTGAGAACCAGGTCCGGCCGGGCCAATATGGGGCGACCAAAAGGACCTGCTCCCTGTCCTCCCTGATCTTGCACAGAACCTGTGCGAGAAGGCTCACTGGGGGAAACGCATATTTGCGTGGGCCCCGCGGCCAGCTGTGCGCTAGTGCATCCGTGCCGAGGGTCCCCTCGGTCAGGGAATAGTACCAGCGGCAATGGGAAGAGTCGCGGGAGGCAAACAGATCTATCTGTGCGTCGCCAAACTGCTCCCAAATCAGCTGAACCGTCTGGGGATGGAGTCTCCATTCCCCCGGGAGCGGCTGGAACCGCGACAGCTCGTCGGCTGCGCAGTTCAGGTCTCCCGGGATGTGAACGGCACGAAGCGACCTCAGATGCTTCTGACTCCATAGGAGGAGATGGCGGGCGAGTTGCGACATCCGGCGGGAGCGTAGACCACCTTGTCGGTTGATGTACGCTACTGTTGCCGTGCTGTCTGAACGGACCAGAACGTGTTTGTCCTTGAGCAGGGCTCGAAAGCGGTGCAGGGCAAGACGTACGGCCAGCAACTCGAGGCAATTGACATGCCATAGGCGCTGGGGTCCTATCCAGGAGCCCGCGGCAGCATGTCCCTTGCACATGGCGCCCCAGCCCGTGGAAGAGGCATCTGTTGTGACAACAACATGCCTGGAAACTCGTTCTAGGGGAACACCTGCCCGTAGAAAACTGAGGTTCAACCACGGGGTGAAGGTCTGACGGCAGGCTCGGGTCACTGGGACCTGGAGGGTGCCGTGTTGCCATGCCCATCTCGGGACTCGATCGCAAAGCCAGTGCTGAAGCGGTCTCATATGGAGCAGACCAAGCGGGGTCACCGCGGCTGCTGACGCCATATGCCCCAGGAGCCTCTGAAAAAGTTTCAGTGGAACCGCACTCTTGCCCTCGAACTGGCGAAGACAAGTCAGCAGAGACTGCGCGCGCTCGCTCGTAAGCTGCGCGAACATGGCAACCGAGTCGATTTCCATACCGAGAAAAGAGATCCTCTGCGCTGGGGAGAGTTTGCTCTTTTCCCAGTTGACCCGAAGGCCCAGACGGGCGAGGTGCTGAAGCACCAGATCCCTGTGTTCGCAGACCTGATCCCGAGAGTGGCCTAGAATCAGCCAGTCGTCGAGATAGTTCAGGATGCGAACCCCGTGTTGCCTGAGCGGCACAAGGGCTGCCTCGACAGTCTTCGTAAAGACGCGAGGGGACAGGGCTAGCCCGAAGGGGAGAACCGTGTACTGATATGCCTGCCCCTCGAAGGCAAACCGTAGAAACGGTCTGTGTCGAGGAAGAATGGAGACATGAAAGTACGCGTCCTTCAGGTCGATCGCTGCAAACCAATCCGAGGGACGAACGCACTCGAAAATACGTTTGGCTGTCAACATCTTGAATGGAAGCCTGTGCAGGGTTCGGTTCAAGACGCGCAGGTCCAGGATTGGCCGTAACCCACCGGTTTTCTTGGGTACAATGAAGTAAGGGCTGTAGAAGCCGGACTTCATCTCGGCTGGAGGGACGATCTCGATCGCACCCTTCGCCAGTAGGGTGTCGACCTCCGCACGCATGACAGGGGCATTGCCACCCACCACGGTGTAGCGGACTCCCCGAAAGCGGGGAGGAGACCGAGCGAACTGAATCGCATAGCCGAGCCGGATGGTGCGAGCGAGCCAACTGGACAGGTTGGGAAGCGCTAGCCAGGCTCCCAAGAACTGAACCAGCGGGGTCATGCGAACCACCGGCGTACCCCCGATGGGGCAGCGAGGCGGAATGACCGGCCCAGACAAGGGAGGCATGGGAGCGTCCCGGGGTGTGGGCGGGGTCGAATTCCGCGCCCTGACAGAGGAGACCAGGGAAGGACCAGCGTTCCACGGGGGTCTCGTCTGCCAGGGGGGTGGCGACAGAGGGGGCCGAGAGCGGCGAGGCCATGGGGCGTCGCGCACTGCCCGCCGCGCCCTCTTGAGGCTCGGAGGTGAGAATGTCAGTTCTTTCATTAACCATTGATAGGGTACCGCCGGCCGTGAGGCCAGCGGCGGAAGGGAAAAACAAAAGATTCTCCCCCGGCCCTCCACCGGGGGAAGGAGTGGTCCTGCTACCATCTCCTGGGAAAGAACCGAGGTCACCTCCGAGCCGCCCGTCTCAGGACCGCCGCTTAGACTGCCGTTTGGCAGGCTGGGGGGCTGGGACGGGCGGGGCCGCCTTTCTGCGACGTCCTCCACGCCTCGGCCCGGGTGAAGGCTGCTGCTGGGGCCGGGCAGGAGGGGCGGGAGTCGCAGGGGGGCGGCCTCGGCGGGGAGCAGACTGAGGCATCTGAGCCGGCGGCTGGGTGGAGGCAGCAGCTGGGCGCCGGGGCAGAATATGTTTAATTGCCTCAGTCTGTTTCTGAGCGGTCGAGAACTGTTGGGCGAAGTCCTCGACCGCCCCGCCGAATAGCCCATCCTGGGAAATGGGAGAATTGAGGAAACGTGTCCGCTCAGATTCTCTCATATCAGCCAGGTTGAGCCATAGATGTCGCTCCTGGACCACCGAAGTGGACATCACCTGACCAAGAGAGCGAGCGGTCACCTTCGTCGCTCGTAGAGCGAGGTCGGTGGCCGTCCGCAACTCCTGCATTAACGCAGGGTCAGCATTGCCCTCGTGCATGTCCATGAGCACCTTGGCCTGATAGACCTGTAGGGTGGCCATGGCATGCAGGGCGGACGCGGCATGGCCCGCAGCTCTGTAGGTCTTCGCCGTCAACGTGGACGTGAATCTACAGGCTTTGGACGGGTGCTTTGGGTCACCGCGCCATGTCGAAGCACTCTGAGGACACAGTTGCATCGCAACAGAGCGCTCAACAGGGGGAACCCCAGTGTACCCTTTCACCGCGCCGCCATCGAGGGCAGTGAAGGCGGAAGTGGTTGCCGAGCGATCGCGAAAAGTCAGGGGAGACTTCCACGATTTCGACACCTCTTCATGCACTTCCGGGAAGAAAGGCACTGGGGGCTGACGGGCGCCTTCGGCACGGGCCGCCCCCAGATACCAATCATCTAGCCGGGAACGCTCGGGACATGGCGGAGGGTTCCACACAAGCCCAATCGCCTCGGCCGCCCGGGCAAGCATGGCTGTGAGTTCCGGATCGGACTCGGGCAATGCTGGGACTCCCGAAGGAGGCAACACAGCCGAATCGTCATCTCCGGAGGAGTCCAGCCCACCTTGTGATGCGGCGATCGACATAGCATCCTCCGCGGGTGCGCCAAATGAAACGCAGGGCCCCGAACGGGAAGCCCCGGCGCCCTCATCAGGCAACACCACGGGTTGCAGTGTGCAGGAGGGGGGTGTGGCCCGAGGAGGATTCGTCGAGTTGTTCCACACCGTAACCCTCAGATCACCCTGACCACCAGCCAAAGTACCCCCTCCAGTGGAGGAAGTAGATTGGGGTGTGGTAGAGGGGACTCTCCCCCCATTACGGAGATCATGGAGTCTCAATCGCAACACTGAGATGGTCATGTTCCCGCAGTGAGAACATGACTCATCCATGAACGCGCGTTCAGCGTGCACGAGGCCCAAGCACGCCAAACAGCGATCATGACCATCAAACGGAGGTACCAGTCGACCGCACCCAGAAACGGAGCACGGGCGAGCCATCTTTAAAAAGACGTGCCACGTGCAGCTCTTTTAGAGAGGAGTGAAAAGCTCTGCAGAATGCCGAAGCACCCAGGGAGAACGCGCACGCTGTGCTCGATCACTGCACAGATCAGACAGGAAATGCGGAACTCGCTGGAACGTGCCGTAACACCAACACTCTGGAGAGAAACTCGTCTTGAAGAGGAAGCGCTCAGGCAGTAAACTCGGCTCTGAAGCAAAAACATAATGCGAGATTGCCACGCAACGCCCTTTATACCCACGCCGTGGGGCGGGGTTGCGGCATGCAAATTCCGCAGACCCATGGCATTTTCATGCCATTGGCTCGTTTTGTAGAGCTCAAAGGCGATTGGCTTCTAGGCGAAACCCCCATTCCGTCAGTAACTGACGTAACTCGTAGTGTACTGACTGAAAGGGAACTGAGAAATAAAATTTCATCATAATATAAGAATATCCTGTAAGTTTCATAACTGAAAACTTCCTTGTTCGTCCAAAACAGCTTTTATTGTAACCAAGCCCAGAGAACGACTCGTTGTGGAATGTGTCTATCGGTGAAAGCCCGCCTCTGCAGAAGAAGATCAACGCCTACTTCATCATCACAACTTTGTCCCGCCCACTAGTGTGTTAGTGAGATGATGAGGAGAGAAGAGCGATACAGGATCACTGGACTAAAAATAACATCACCTTCCAAAGGATCTAATGCTAGGAATGTGCTTATTTATTTTCAACAATGTGAATGTCTCAGTTGAGCATTATTTATTTGTATTCGCTACATTTCACTGTGGATTCTTTGGTAAATCAGTCACAATTTCAGCGCAGGCTTTGCAAACACACTTTTACGATATAGACTCGACAGTAATGCCACAACGTAAGTATCCGTGTTAATTCTAATGCCTGATCTGAGACCAGTGATTTCTGATATGTAATAATCCATGTACAGTCAGATGTTCTTTGTCTATGTGTCAGTAAATCAAACCAGTGACTAAACACTCAACTTCACATTGTTTCTCTTAGCAGGAGGAAAATAATCTGTTATTTAAACTGTGAATAAATTATATATAGAAAGCGATAAAAAACGCTCCTTTATAATCACTGGAGCTGTCAATCAAACAGTGCAAGTTTATCAGTGACTGAGTTCTGGACTTGCGCCAAAACTCCCGTTATAATCAACTAATCTCTTATTTACATTGTGTTTGCCCTGTTAGTTATGATGTAAGGATTCGTTAGTGTGCAGAAATCGAGTTGCAATGACGAGATCACTGCATTCATGCGCTGTGATCAGCTACAATGCTCATCACTGCAACCTTTCATGCCATGATCTAAATATAATGTAAATAATCAACACTTTTCAGGATTAGTTAACCTTGAGCTGTAATAGTAAAAACGTGCTAAAAGTTTCACATGTAATATTCAATCACAGCAGTGGGCGTTTACACTGAAGTCTCAAACAGAGGTTCAGATCAGAGGCTAAAATCAGGGTAGGAAAAATGCTTTTTATTTTAAAACTTTGACAATTTTTGATGTAAAATCATACTAACATTAGAAGTGCACCACAGGAAACATTATGAAACAATAAAACAATGCAGTTTATGACCCCTTATGCAATTATGCAACTTAATAATCAAAGATACAAATACAGTAATATTTTTGGAAGCATTCAAATCATTTTTACAAAAAAATCTGCTTAAATTAGGCATGCCACATTTTTGAGAATAAATTAAATACAATATAAGGGAGTATTAATTTTTTAAAAATATTTTAATATCACTAGAATTAGCTAAATTATTTGTCTTGGGATCCTGTTTTTAATATATACATTTATAATAATATCATATTAATCAATATGGTCTCATGCCCTGACCAGAATTCAAGACACTTAAAGAGATATTTCCCTCTTAATTAGTATATCATAAATGTCTAGACGGCCTTTCAGAAAATCAAATGTTTGACCTGGTATTTATATGCATTGTGTGTATGATTGTTAGTCAGTCTGGGATTCCTCATGGCATAATTCATGTAGAATCACCACATTCCTCTTTCCAAGCAGGCAAAGGGCACGTCTGTCTGAACTCTCTTTCTGTCTCTCTCTCACACACACACATGCACACAACCCAGAGATTCCTCTAAACACACTCTCACACGCATGCCTACGTGAACATAAGCCGCACAACACCCCCACACACGCTACACAACACAACCCAAGTCATCTGAGAGTCGCAGGGCCAATTATAAAAACTGCAATCTGCATTGTTCCTGGAGCCGCTGGATCAATGCACCGCAGGCATGTGCACATCACCGCTTCTAATGATGCCTTTCTGGAGCACAGACTCGCACACTGCATAGTAATCCACAGCTAATTAACTCTATAATGCTCAAGCAAGCTTTCTCAACTCTGCGGTCCCAGCGAGAGCACAACACTCGTATTTGTTTCAGTGTTCAGGTCCGTTCTTACCACTCACATAATTACACACAGATGATTGGCCAGGAAGACCATCGCCATATTGGGATTTACAATATGAGGTCTATTAATTACTTGATCAGAAACTCACTATTATTGATTCATGACTGCAGATTCAAGCTCATTACTTGAGTGTGGAGAAACTTTCATCTGGCTTCTGAATGCTTAAAATCATCCCTACACGCGTATAACTACGTTTACAAAAGCAGTCTACTTCCTCCCGCATGTTTACAGACCGGCTTTGACCGTTCCAATATGGTGGACAGCTTAATATATATATGATGCCAACCTTTGATGAAACCAACTGGCAATCAACTTACAAAACTGCTAAATTTTCCACATATTATCCCAGACAGCAACATAGTGTCGGCCCAGATCCGGGCCACATCTGTTATATGTGGATTCAACGCGTATCAGATGTGGGCCGGATCACTATGTTGCTGTCTTGAATAATCATTATGATCACAATTTATAATAACTGTTTTAATGGGATACATTTTCTGCCTGAATGAATAAATGATATAGCTAACTGCATAATTTGTATATTATCTTAAATCTTAGATGGACATTACTTTGATACATTCACCTCTGATAACAAATTATTCTAAACTGTATAATGTAGAAACATGCATTTTTGTAAAGCTGCTTTGAAACAATATGTATTTTGAAAAGTGCAATACAAATAACTGAATAGTTCACCAGTCAACTCTTCTTTGCAAGCCAATAAGAGAATATTCTGACACCATTTACTTTCTCTCATGCAGTTTCAAAACATTTATGACTGTTTTATGAAGATATAAAAAAAAAAAAAAAAAAAAATTGTCCATCACAATGAAAGTTATTGTGGTCCAATGTTATTTTATTGGACCATATAAAAACAGTTTGGTGAACTATCCTTTTTCATCCAAAAATGAAACTAAGTGCAAATAGCCCGCCTTATTGGCAGAGGATATATACACTAACAAAATTACAGAAGACACAGGATTTTCAACAGCAGAAATAGTGTAAGGGTAAAGTGTGTGACAGTGTTTTGACGCAAATCGATAGGAGGTTCGAATCCACCTTTTGTCGAACTCGCTCTACTCCCTTTTTCCATCACATATCAGACCAGAAAAGCATTTATTTTCAATAAAAATGAAGAAAATATTAGAAAAATGGAAATAAAGTGTCTAACGTGTGTTTAATAATAAAGTGTTTAGGGTTACATGTAGGTGTACAGAGGGCTTTATTGTCCCATCAAGGCGGCATCCGTTTAATAATTTTAATTAATATAATCATTTACACTCTATGCCATTATTGCATCCTGTTTAATGTACAACAACACTGAGGTGCAAATAGTATCTGCCACTATTTATAAGTATAAATAGCATCTAACTACTATTTACACCTTTGCAAAGAAAATACTGCTATTTTAAATAGTGTAAACAGAATCTATCAGTATTTAAACAGTGTAAATAGCAGCTATCGCTAAGAAAATATGCTATTTTCACTTAGTGTAAATAGCTACTGGCAAAATAAAAATTATTTTTTAATCTACTTACCCTTGTGTTGTTCCAAACCCAACATCATTCATTCATTCATCTTCAAAACATGAATGAATATATTTTTAACATTCTCTGATCATTATTATCCATATATTGAAAGTCCATAAAAATCAAACAAACCTCAATGGTTCTCACGCATCAAGCAAGCACATTTGATCTTCCGTGTTTACCATATTTGATGTGCACTGATCAATGTTTATATCTGTATAAATACTACATTAAAGGGGTCATGAATTGAGAAATCAACTTTTCATTCAGCGTTTGATACATAAAAGTTCATTGTGATATAAGAATATCCTGCAAGTTTCGGAGCTGAAAACGTCCTTGTTAGTCAAAGAAAAGCTTTTATTGACACCAGACGTGGTGGTTAAACGCCGCCTCAAAATAAGAATAAGTACGCCTGATTCTGTAGCCCCGCCCACCGACTCGTGGAGCTAAACGGATCGCGCTACCGAGCAATAAACATGCCGAAGATAGCAAGATATTGCGCTGTGCCTGGTTGTGGAAGAACACAGTCGCTTCCTTCGGATTCTAATATTAGGAATGTGTGGTTCAACTTTTTTTCCAGCTCACGTGCGGAACACGTTTGTTCGCTTCATTTCACCGCAGAACCGTTTGTAAACAAGACACAGGTCAAGACTGGATTTGCAGACATATTGAGATTAAAACACAATGCTGTGCCTTCTATATTGGATCCAACAGGAATGGTGCAACACACTTATGTGAGTAAAAAATGTTTTTTTTTTTTTTTAATATGTGATAGCATTGCATTGTTACAGATCGTTTGATATCTACTGATTATGTTGCGGAAGTTTTGAACATGCGGATTTGTCTGCAGTGAAGTTTTGCTGATGCACGTACTTGGCTTGTGTGTGTTAGTGATGCGCGGTTCGCGGATATATCAACTGATCAGGCGGGCCAAGTAATAAAAAATAATATTCATATTAATTGCGGGTGGATGAGAGATAAATAATTGTGTTTGTTTGATAAAGACATTTTGCGAGCCCTGTGGGTGGATTATTCTGGTTGCCATTTCTGCACATGGGAAGTTTTCAAAACAATTCCCCACATGTACTGACGGGGGAGTCGAAGCACATTATTATGCAAAACTGTTATCCAATCATAGCAGTGGGCGTTTACTTCCAAGTCTTCAATGCGGCACGCCCATAAAAACCAAGCGTTCCAGGAGAGAGTCAGAAAATAGCCTATTACTTATTCATTATGATGTGTTTGAATGTAAAAACCACGCAAACGTAATAAGCTGACCTCAGACAACAGTATAAACAAATTTAAAAAGTCAGTTCATGACCCCTTTAAATCTGCTTATCATATAAAGCGGTCGTGTCTCTTCAGAAGACTTGAATCAAACTGCTTGAATCATATGGATTACTTTTACAATGTGTTTATGAACTTCTTGAAGCTTCATATAGATTTTGGTTGTGTGGACTTTCAATGGATTAACAAAAATAATGAGAGAATATTAAAATATCTTTATGGGTGCTCGGAAGATAAATGAAAGTCTTATGGGTTTGGAATGACATGAGGGTGAGTAAATGATGACAGAATTTGTATTTTAGGGTGAACTGTCCCTTTAAGGCTCACTATGCCACATTTAGGCCGTGTCACCAAAGCGTTTTTTCACTCGGCTGGTGTATTTTTCCAATTGTTTTCAATGGGAGTGCCGCGCATTTAAAACACTAGGAGCGTAACGAGGCACTGAGCGTCTATTTCACACTCCAGCGATGAGCGCTCAATGTTTTTTACTGGTCGCCGAGAGTTGAAGAATGTTCAAATTTGGGTAAAGCGCAGCGTTCATCACTGTCACTTTTTACCCAGCCATCCAATCAGAGAGGAGGAGGGTCGGGACAAATACAACACCGACCAACTGGCACATTCTGCTTCCCGTCGTCTCCAGTCGCATTCATATGTAAATTGCTTGAGCTTATTCTGTCTATTAGATCAAACGATCTGAAAAATCCTATACATTTTCCCGCCCATAGACCCTCACCTCGAAGAAATCAGGACAGAAGTGGTTGAAAGTGGACAAAAAAGACGGATTAAAACACCAGGTGTAAACGGGAATGTGTCTCACTTGTCTACTTGTGATCCGATCGACCAAACTGCATCTTAATACAAGGTGTAAACAGGGCCTCAGTCACAATATTCTAGTTACAGTTGTTGTATATTTGAGTGTGCTGGTGTGACTGGACATTTGTTTTCTTTGGATGTGTGCGAATCCATGGGGATTCACACACACTTCTACTCACCTGGGAAGTATTAGACTAGTGTGAGTCTCACAGGTGCAGGAATGCTCACCTCTGCAAAGTCTAAATCATTATCTTACCCCCTTAAAGAAAAGGTTGGGGTTTTGAAACAATGGAGCCTTCAAACCCAGCCATAATAATCAGAGAGATTGTGGCTTTTTTTGGTTCAGTGGAAACCATATGTCTTTTTTACCTTTTCTTTTTGATAACTCTCCTGTTCTGTATGTTTCTGAAGATCTGCCATACCTCAGCAGCTGAATTTGGTAAGCGTGCCCTCCCAGCTAACGTCTCTCGTGTTTAACGTGCGTCCGATTGGTCTTTGTCTGGCTTTCGGAGAGGTTAATACCTGTCCGCTACCTGACAGCACATCTACCTGAGGCGAGCTCTCACATACCTGCCTGACAGAATGATGGACTGCCAAACAACACTTTCTCTTCGTCTTCTCTTGTTTCCTCGCTTCTCCCTGGCCATAGAGAGTGAGTGAATGATGTTTATGCCTCTGTCAGTTCTTCTGTCTTTACGTTCTTTTATTCCTTCTTCTCGTAAGTATATCTTCAGCTGGGAGAGCTGATAAAGGATCTCTCAAGAGTTGTAGACAGGGTGCAAATTAAAGTAGGGGCGTCTGACCCCCTATTAAGGTTTGAACTTCAAAGGATCTCAAAAGAAAAGTTTTAAAGGATTCCAATGGAGTAATTCCACATATTACATGAGCAGTGTTGGGGAAAGTTACTTTTAAAAGTGATGCATTACAATATTGCGTTGCTCTCTAAAAAAAGTAACTAATTAGATTACTTAGTTACTTTTTATGGAAAGTAATGTGTTACGTTTGCATTACTTTTTCTCATCTGGGCTGGACTTGCTTGTTTGTCTTTTAATAATCAAAAAAAGTTATATTTTTGCAAATTTAAAGGCCCTTTCACACCAAAACTGAAATGAATGAGCCTCAAGCCTTGTTTATACTTTTGCCTGGCTCCGCAGCACGGAAATGTATTTGGTATTAATTTATTCTTGCACTCAATGGACTGAAAACTAGCTAACGCTAGAAAAGCTGCTGATAATGCATAACATTTGCGGATAAATAACGTTAGAGCAATACCTTATTTTAATGAACGTTTTGGTTTTTAATGTACGACTTTCATACGGATTTTCATCCGTAGGGGCTGGCATTGCTGGCTATGTGACGTCAGAGCTCGTAACTGGGAGTACATCGATCTAGTACGAGTTCACGGGTGGGAAGTCACGGGTTTGACTGCCGTTCCAGTGCACTTTCACGGGTAGAAGGTTGGAAAAACACAGGTTACGGGTTGCCTGGAATGCGGCATTATTTTAGTACACTTCACCAAAAACCACACTACAAAAGAATCAGAAAACTACAGAAAACATTAGATCAAAATGTATGTACACATGTATACATGTATACAACTAAAATAACGATCTCTTAAATATTTCCTAATTTCATTAAACATTTTCATTTAGTTTCTTTATTTTCAATAAAAGGGCTTATTTATGCTTTTGTAGGCTCATTTTGTAAATATAAGCAACTAATTTGTACGTGCAAACTGGGTGCCGGTGTGATGAGATGTCATGCTCGGCTAGATTCGCCTCGAACTCGTGCATCTTCGGATTTTTCTTTTAAAAAAACTTAAACATATTAATAGCCACACAAATGTAGTTCAGGCAACGCATTGATTATCTTCACTGCATATATTTAAAACAAAACAAAATATAAGACACAACCCTACCTCTTTTCGTTTACATTTTAAAAAATATTAAACAAAATAATATGTGGTTCACGCAATAAGTGTGCATATATGATTACCTTCAATGTAATAAAATTAAATATGACATAAAACACAACCCAGTCTCTTTTTGTTAAATGTCAGTTTTAATGATCAAAGAAATAAATGAAACTTCACTTTGCCCTCGGCCAAAACGAATAGTCAGGGAACAAATTATAGATTCACGAGACGAATTATATCTCATGTTTAACCACTACAGAGACATCAGAGCCACCGGCAAACGTCGGAAGGACTCCGAAAACAGCAGATATCATTTTCAAATAGGCGCTCTCTTATAAATAAACCACAGATTTGAGCTTTAAACAAGTACATTCTCGCCTGAAAAAGTCTTTTTGTGACACAATAACAGTAGTATTATTAAATTACGTGGGTTTTCTCATCCACTACTGATGCTTGTTGGTTGGTGCAAGATGCATTCTGGGATACTGATCCACACAAGTCACCTCTCGATGCATCCTCGATAAAAGGGGTGGATCAAGGACACATCCGGGAATTTGAACTGTAGGCTACTTGGCTATATGTGAACTTTGAATTGGAACAGTGCTTGGGCAGCGACTGATGACGATTCACAAGTCCACGAGAACACAAGTACAGACAAGAATGCATATTGAGAAACAGCCCATGCTTCAGGCTGAAGGAAATGCAAATTGACACCTGTACAGTAGAGGGCGCCGCTCAAACAAACCTTTCAGCTGCTGCCATTCTGGATCACAGAAGAACAGTTTTTGCTTATTCCTATGGTTGAATTGAATCATCGAAAGTCAGAATAAAGACTAGATAAAGTGTAAAGTGAGATTAAATACATAAAGTATATTTGTGTAATTTAACATTTAATTATTGCAGGTTTGTGTAATAACCTGAGTTTGCATTTCACAGTTTTTATTCATTTTGAGGAATATTGAATCTGTTTTTGTGCAAGTGAGATGAGTAAATGGTCTCATTGAGTTTACATCTACAATCATCATGTTCACACACAGACACACACACAACGCCTCTGCATTTCTCTCTACATGAGGACAGGAGAGACGTCAGTCAATACATGGTAAAACAAAGTAACTTGAGTTATTATTTGAAAAAGTAATTTAGATATTTTCTCATAAATTTAAAAGTAATGCATTACTAGTTACTTGAAAAAAAGTGATCTGATTACGTAACTTGCGTTACTTGTAATGCGTTACCCCCAACACTGTACATGAGGACGTTCCAAAAAAAAACATTCAGTAACCACAAAAGCACATAAATACACGTGGTGCCAAATACACTACAATTCAAAAGTTTGGGGTCAGTATTTTTAAAAGAAATTAATACTTTACTAATAAAGATTCGTTAAATTGATAAGAAGTGACAGTAACAAGTTTTTTTTTTTTAATAAATGCTGTTCTTTTTCATCTTTCTATTCAAGGAATCCGGAAAAAGTATCACCGTTTCCACAGCAATATGAAGCAAATATGAACAGTTTTCAACATTGATAATAATCAGAAATGTTTCTTGAGCATCAAATCATCATATTAGAATGATTTCTGAAGGATCATATGATTGAAGACTGGAGATACAAAAAATTCTGCTTTAATCACAGGAATAAATTAAACTTGAAAAATATTCACATAGAAAACAGTTATTGTAATAATTTTTCACTGATCAGAAGCGGAGCCAGTGGGGTGTCCGGGGTGGACACACAGGGAAACCCCTGACATCTGATTGGCCACCCCAGGTGCCACCCCAAAATTTAAATTTGCTAGATGCAATTTATTTTTTCATTATATCTTATTGAAAGAAGCATTTATTTTAGCCCTCAACTTGAGAATGCACGTTTTGTGTGCGACATCGGATGCTCGTCCGGGGTGCATTATAGTCTATTTGAAGTCAGGGCTGCTGTTGTATCGATACACTACTATATACTGGCCAGTCATATCGATATCAGCCATAAATGTGACTACTTAATGTGTCCATTAAGTAAAATATCTGATATATTTAAGCCACTAATGGGACTGCACATTATTTCTAGTTTGCCAACCTATTCAAAACACAAAATGATTTTTTTTTTTCAATGAAAATGATGGCAATGATAATTGATGATTATTTGACAATGTTCATGACATCTAATTTTTGGATGTTGTTGGCAATTGAAAACGAGGTGGAAAGGGTAGATTCAGAGGCCAACAATATCTGCTGTTCGGCTAAATATCCCTCATGAGTCATGTGAAAGGGCCTTTAATATTTGACTGATTGTAGGAGATGAAATACTGCACAAAGATCTTTAAACTGTAGTTTTATCTTTTCAGCCAGACATGAGCTGTGCTTTTGATAGCAGGAGGTTTTGTGAATCCACTTAAGTAGTGCTGAGAGAGTGTAACAGATCAGAGAGACAGATAAACCCCTGACGTCCTGCGACCTGCCACTCACCGTGACCCCTCCGCCTGTGACAGTGATGTCAAAGGAGCCAGACGGCTCGATATCCTCACACACGCCATAATTAGCCATTATAGTGTGTTTGTGCGAGGGACAGGTTCATGAGAGCCACTCTAAATTGAGGAACCACTGGGATTATGAGAGGAGGAAAACAGCGGGGTACCATCAAAGATGGCTACTCAGGCAATTTAGGATGTGACTTATTTCCTACAAATCCTAGGTCCAATGAGCTGTGTGAGTGTGTTTGTGTGTGTGTGTGTGTGTGTCCTTTACTCAAAGTGTGATGCAACATTCCCCCTTAATAATATGCAGGGTGAGCGTAATGATTAGGGGATGTTGGGATAATGGGGCGTTCATGGACAACCACACACACTAAATACACTCTTCCTCTCCCTTTAGTTATCAGTATTAATAATCTAATATTGATTTTACCGAAGATTATTTGTTTCGGCATCACCTTACTTGAATCTTGAATTATGCATTTTAAGGTAATGCACACAGTTTAATACATAATAATGCTTACCTATGCAGGGTTAAATATCTTAAAGACCATATAACATGATTGTATCTGTGTGTTTTTAGTATAGTTTATGTAAAGGATAATCCTTGGCTAGCTATGCATTAAACCATTTTAATGCACTTTGCGGAGGCAACCAGCTAGCCGTGGATTATCCTGCTTATGCCATGGTCATTTGCCAACTTAAAACTGTTATTGATGTTTGCAGCGTAATATTTGACCGGAAGGGTACTGACTAATTTTGTTTAATGTTTAGTCATGTGACGCATATTGAACCCATAGATATTCATGTTTATACCAGTATTGTGCCTGTTATGTGCTATTCACTTTCACACAGTTGTTAAAATATGTTACTTTACACACTCTTCACATCACAGTCCTGCAAAGATGACAGAAAATGTACTCGCAACTGCAGTAAAACATGAGAGCATTTGCCTTTTAGACCAAACATATAATGGTGACTGAGTGTGACCTGAACGCATCATGGTGAGATATTTTGCTAAATAAAATTATCCTGCCAGAAAAATAGCGTGATAACTTAATTATCTGTATCATCTCAGTGAGCTTTTATTAAGTTTTGCGCATGCACAGTAAGGTGAATTTAGCATTTTCCGACGTTTCAGTGTGGATGAGAAACTTTTGGAAAATACTTGAAAAAGCTAGTGTGGACGGAGAGCATTTTGAAAAAAAACCCCTCCGTTTTCAAATCTATCCAGATGAATGTAAACGTAGCCTTTGTTACACTGTAATTATACATTTAATTATGCATAATTTATAGTTATTACTATAGTAACTGCATGTAACATACACTATATTGCCAAAAGTTTTGGGACGTCTGCCTTTACATGCACATGAACTTTAATGACATCCCATTCTTAATCCGTAGGGTTTAATATGGAGTTTGCAGCTATAACAGCTTCAACTCTTCTGGGAAGGCTTTCCACAAGGTTTAGGAGTGTGTTTATGGGAATTTTTGCACATTCTTCTAGAAGCACATTTGTGAGGTCAGGCACTGATGTTGTACGAGAAGGCCTGGCTCGCAGTCTCCGCTTTAATTCATCCCAAAGGTGTTCTATCGGGTTGAGGTCAGTTCCTCCACACCAAACTCGCTCATCCATGTCTTTATGGACCTTGCTTTGTGCACTGGTGAGCAGTCATGTTGGAACAGGAAGGGGCCATCCCCAAACTGTTCCCACAAAGTTGGGAGCATGAAATTGTCCAAAATGTCTTGGTATGCTGAAGCATTAAGAGTTCCTTTCACTTGAACTAAGCGGCCAAGCACAACCCCTGAAAAACAACCCCACACCATAATCCCCCCTCCACCAAACTTTACACTTGGCACAATGTAGTTAGGGAAGTACCGTTCTCCTGGCATCCGCCAAACCCAGACTCGTCCATCGGATTGCCAGACAGAGAAGCGTGATTGGTCACTCCAGAGAACACGTCTTCACTGCTCTAGAATCCAGTGGCGTGCTTTACACCACTGCATCCCACGCTTTGCACTGCACTTGATGTAAGGCTCTGATGCAGCTGCTCGGCCATGGAAACCCATTCCATGAAGCTCTCTACACACTGTTCTTGAGCTAATCTGAAGGCCACATGAAGTTTGGAGGTCTGTAGCTATTGACTATTGGCGACTTCTTGCGCACTGTGCGCCTCAGCATGCGCTGACCCCGCTGTGGTAGGGTGGTAGGGTGACCCCCTGGCTATTGATCTGTTGCAGGACAGTAGATGTAATTTTGCGGGACAATGCAGGACACGTGTGAGACAGATACATTTAAAAACTATTATGCTATGTAAAAATTGATTTACATTTGTTGGCAAATTTGGCATATACACCAATTAATGTTTGGGTGCCCAAACTATGTTTCGCTCCTGGCAACATTAAATCCTGGAGAGAAGACAATTCTAGATTCACGAGTGCACATGCAGAAGTTTGAGCATGCACATGTAATATCTGAGCGAGAGAGAGTGCGCGTCCAGTTTTGTGCGAGGCGCCTGTGAGCAGAGAGATTCTTGCTCGCGCATTTGATACGTTCTCGCGTTACAATTATGCACTCTCGACATTTGTCATTATAATGACGCCACAGAAACCGCCTTAAATGAACTATTAACATGAGAAGAAAGTTGTGTATGAAAGTTGCCATACATTTTTTTATTGGTTAAAAATTAATGGGGAATATCTCATGTTTTTCCGTAGGTGCTCGACCATTGGCACATGTTCGTTGGAAATATTTGCCATCAGGATGGATGATTACATGCTATAAATCATCAATTTGGGCAGCTTTGATCAGATCTTGTGGTTCTTATCCAGTATGTAAGATGAAATCCTTGCTGCTGTAGCTGTGTTTACCAACTTTGATGAGGTCCGCACTTATTCCTTTGCGCTGTCCACTCAGTTGTCATCAGTGGGAAAACCTCTCTCTACAATTGCGTTGGTTGGTTATTTTCACAGCTAGAACATGACGGCTGTAGAAATAGATTTTTATATGCCAGTCACAGTTTTTATTATATTTCTTACTGTGGTATTATTGTAATTTCAGAGATGAAAAAAATAATAATACAGACATAAAATGCGGGCCACTAATTAAGTCTTGCTGGGGACGTGTGACAAAGCTTCCAATTTCAAGACTGTCCCGCAAAAAAAGGGATGGGTGGTCACCCTACTTTGAGGCTGAGTTGCTGTTGTTCCCAAGTTTG
Source organism: Rhinogobio ventralis (assembly GCA_039654625.1). NCBI lineage: Eukaryota > Metazoa > Chordata > Actinopteri > Cypriniformes > Gobionidae > Rhinogobio > Rhinogobio ventralis. Next base: position 40,153,615 of record CM077197.1, on the reverse strand, counting down.
GAGGTCTGTAGCTATTGACTCTGCAGAAAGTTGGCGACTTCTGCGCACTGTGCACCTTAGCATGCGCTGACCCCGCTCTGTGATTTTACGTGGCCTACCACTTCATGGCTGAGTTGCTGTTGTTCTCAATTGCTTACACTTTGTTATAATACCACTGTTGACAGTTGACTGTGGAATATTTAGTAGTGAGGAAATTTCACGAATGGACTTATTGCACAGGTGGCAACCTATCACGGTACCACGCTTGAATTCACTGAGCTCCTGAGAGCAACCCATTCTTTCACAAATGTTTGTAGAAGCGTCTGCATGCCTAGTGCTTGATTTTATCACACCTGTGGCCATGGAAGTGATTGGAAAACCTGAATTCAATAATTTGGCAATATAGTGTATGTAACAATGACACTGTAAAATAAAGTGTTGCCACCTTCTTTTACCTGTTAAACCACCCTTAAACTATCCATACCACCAAACCTGCCCTAACCTTACCTGTATCACCTCAATAGCAAGAAAAAAGTTTAACAATACAACAACAACAAAAGAAGTGCATTGTTCCTAACAATTATTTTTGATGTAAGTGCATACAGCAGTAGTTAATGACTCCTAATATAAAGTGTGACTGTTTGTGTTGTATGAGTGTAAGGAGCACATGTGTGACTGGGCCGGTCGGATCAGAATGGTTGAGTGTGAGGCAGCTCTTCTTTGAGAACTGGAGCAAGCAGCAGTCCGGTTTGAGAGGGTGTGGCTGATCCACACTGTCACCGGTCCCAGTGTTCCTAAACGTAACTATAAATATAAAGATATGCAACATCTCCTTGAAGAAGAAAGGAAAAGTGCTCTCTCTCTCTCTGTCTCTCTCTCTCTGTCTCTCTCTTTCTTTCTCTCTGTCAGCAGTATTTCCGTGTGGGGAGAGGGGCTGTTCTGCTAGTACTGTCCCGTCCTCTGTAAATAAGGTGTCCTCATTCTGTCGTGAGGAGGAAAAGGAGCATTTGACTACAATGGGCTATTATTGGCCATCATAGAGATGAGACAGACTCTCAGGGGAGCACAGCGCACTTTTATGAACTGGAAACGTCGGCTGCGTCTCACTCTGTCTCTCTCCCTGCGGCTGCTGTGTTTTTCTCACAGGTCTCGAGGAGGTACGCCGATGTCTGGAAGCAGGAAGGGTTCGCCCCTCAAAGACTAAGATTTCCTCTACTTCGCCATAACAAACTGTGGAAACTTTGGAGACATTTGTTAGAATAAATCGGCTGAAAAGAATCGAGAAAAAAAAAACTAAAAAATCTGACACAATAAAACAGACATTTAAAAAAAAATAATAATAATAATAATTTATTATTATTTAACTTATATTATTGTACTAATCTTTGTGTGGTATATAAATGATTAATGTTTTTAAAATTGTAAAATGTGACCCTGAAGATATTTTGTCAATTTCCTTCCATAAATATATCAAAAACTCATTATTATTAGTAATATGCATTGCTAAGGACTTCATTTGGACAACTTTAAAGGCGATTTTCTCAATATTTAGATTTTTTTTCACCCTCAGATTCCAGATTTTCAAATAGTTGTATCTCGGCCAAATATTGTCCTATCCTAACAAACCACACATCAATGGAAAGTTTCAGCTTTCAGATGATGCATAAATCTCAATTTCAAAAAATTGACTGGTTATTGTGGTATATATAGTATATGACTGGTTTTGTGGTCCAGGGTCACAAATATGGTTTTAAATTACATTATATTTTAATTATTAGAACTTTAATCAAGATTCAATTAGGTTATTAGGTTAACAATGTTCTAAATGTAAAAATTACATGTTATTTAAATATTACCTTAATGAACTGGAGACTTCATGACTGAAAGGGAAGATTATAGCCCAGTATAGAACCCGGAACATTCCTAAATCACAGTTTTTGAAGAGACATAACAGTCATATATGTTGCAATTCAGTCCAGAGAATTGAATAGAACTTGTAATTTGAACAATGCTCTCCATAAATGAATCTGACATTAAATGTGCGTTACCCACATAATAGTAAGTGAAAATAAACATCCTCATTCAAGTATTATTTTGTGTATCAAGCAAAATTACCAATACCAGCATTATGGTTGGATAAAGAATGAAAAAGGTCAGACTAGGCTCTTGTGGCTGTAACTTTCAAACAGTGTATATTTGAAAATGTTTCTAGTGTAATGTCTGTCCCATATAGACTTCCACTGTAAGTGCATTACTTTGTATTTATTTCTTTCTTAACTTCTTTTCTTCTATACTGTCACAACCAACCTCCCCTCCCCCTGTCTGTCAAGTCCTCTTGTGTGTGTGTGTGTTGTCCTATAGATGGTCAGGGTTCCTGATAACTAGTCATGCCTGAAACAGAACAGACTCTCCAACACATCCTGAATTAACAATATGTTCTTTAAAATATTAAAATACACACACACACACGCGTACACTACACACACACACACACACACACACACACACTGTTGACCAGTAAATTTATTACATTAATAAGCACACTCTAAAGGGGAAATCTCATAGACCTCTATTGTTTTTATAGCTATAATAACCTAACCATAACAGAAAACTTTCTGCATTTTTACATTTTCAAAAAACATCACTTAGTATGATTTATAAGCTATTTTCCTCATGGGGACTAAAAATGTTCCCATAACACAGGGGTTTACCTGAAACACACACACACACACACTCACACACACACACACATACGCACACACACACACACACACACACTTCTGCTTCTGGTCAGTAATCACAATGATTTTGTTTCATTTTAGCTCTGTTTATAACTATGCAAACACCACTGGTTAGTCACTAATAGTAAAGCATGATACTTTTTGTACTAAAGGTTTTATTTCACAGTGGTAATGTTACAGATATTACACATTCATATATTTAATTACTATACTAACAAGAACTATATGTAATTACAAGCAGCTCCAGAAAAATTACACACCAAGTGCATGCTGTTAATAACAATTACTTTGTAATTATTTATGTAAATACAAGGGTAACAATTTATGATGCCTGTATTTATAAAGCATTATAAGGCTATTCATTAATGTTAGATAACTAGCATTACCTAATGGGACCTTATTGAAAAAAAGTGTTACTTTTTAAGGCATTATACATGCATTAAAATGTCTCGTAACGTTATAATGCATTATAAATACAGGCTTTATAGAAAGTGTTAGCAAAAAGTGTAACTGAGCTGTGAAAGAGCAACACCATTTTCAGACATTACTTAGACTTAAACAGTTAGACAGGGTTAATTTCTCCATTAATGACCAGAATCAAGTATTCCAGAGAGCCGTGCAATAAGCAGCAATATCCCAGTACATCACGACACATTAAAGACTCAACTCTTCTTCATGCCGTGTATGACTGAACAGCAGTGTTTGGAGTGGGTAATTAGCATAGTATTAGTGGATCAGTGGAAGATAGTCAGAGAAGGAGGGGTAAATCTGTCCATCATGTCCCTCTCTCGCTCTCTCTGTCACTCCTCTGGGGTCTTCCCTCTGTTCTGAATGTTTGAAAGTTTTGCGGATATTCCCAGGAGCAGAGCTGCTATCAAATCAAAGACTGGCATTGCAGCAGTGACCAGCCAACCTCTCTCTCTCTCTCTCTCTACCCTATGCTTTCATCAGAAGAGAGTCAGTCTCACAGATGCACTGGTTAACAATGCCATCTCGCACACGCGCACACACACACACATCTCGCCCGTCAGAAGCGGGGGGAGGGTTCAGAACGGCGGCCTGACGAATGAGGGGAGCAGGTCCCCTGTGATTGGCGCGCTCTGAACATTGATGCCAGTTTCCATCTGTCATGATAGCCCCAGTGCTGAACCTTCAATCTGTCAGCGACTGCAGCAGCCCAGCGCTCACACTGATCTGGCCTGCTAAACACAGCTGACAACAGGCATTATCACAGCCAGAGAGAGAGAGAGGGAGAGAGGGAGGGAGGGAGAGAGAGAGAGAGAGAAAGGGAGGGAGGGAGAGATGTGTTAATTGTGGGCGGAGATGTAAACTGTCACCTCTCATCGGATTGAACAGCTCGTCCTCTGATTTCCTTCGACCCCTCGATGGGTTTCTGAGCGGCTGTTTTGATAAACAGATGGAAATGTTTAGGCTCTTGGCCTTGTTATCTGGGAACTGAGAGCCGCTAATTCTGGTAAAGACGAAACGATAAACCCAAGACCTCCATAAACACAAGACCAACAAGTTTAAGAGAGTACTTGTAACTTGTAAAATGATTATAGTATTATGATAAAAAATAAAATAATAATAAAAATAAAGCTGGAAAAATGCCTATACAATGGCAGGCTATTGTTTATTATTTATACAATACTATTTTTTGAGCTGTTTGGGTTAATGCTTAACAAATGGAAAAAAAAATCTCAACAAATTTAAAAGATTTATTTAAAGTTTTAAGTTTCTTATTTTCACTAAGGCTGCATTTATTTGATCAAAAATTCAGTAGATATTGAGAAATATTATAACAATTTAAAATATCTGTTTTCTATGTGAATGTATAGTAAAATGTAATTCATTCCTGTGATCAAAGCTGAATTTTCAGCAGCATTACTCCAGTCTTCAGTGTCACGTGATCCTTCAGAAATCGATTTGCCAAGATTCTAAAGATTCCCAAACAAAAGCTTTCAGTGTGAACACAAACATTTTATAACACATTTTCACAAGACTCAATTATCTGAATATCCACCTTCTTTTTACAGCTCTATACTCTTATAGCATTATACTTTTGTAGTTATTTTTGTTCTAATCAAGACACAAAAGTTTGCAATTGCATGTTGAAATTTAAATGTAAGTGTTCAGCGCATTACAATAAAGGTGATCTTTGTTTGTTTTTATGAACAGAAGGACCAGTCTAAATTATTTTCTCTAGAAACTGACATCATATCACAGGTGCTTTTGCAAGAGTTTTAAACCCAGAATGTTGTACACAATAACATTTTCACATTTTTCACATATTGTCAGTTTCTTATTGGCATCTGTGGTTAAGGCTGTAATAATCCATTGCTGTGCTCTGTGTGTGTGTGTGTTGGTGCAGACACAGAAGTGTGTGTTGTGGTCGTCCTTGTCAAAGCTTTCACTGACTCTCAGTAATTAGTGCAATCATGACACATCCGAGGAGCTGTTTCTGTGACAGCACTCAACAGAGACAAGTGTCCCTGCAGACAGAGTTCAGCCCCCAAACACACACACACACACACACACACACCAAAGAAAGCACACAAACTCTCACACACATACACACAAACTCCCTTTCTCTCTCTCTCTCTCTCTCTCTCTCTCTCTCTCTCTCTCTCTTTCTCTGTGTTTATTAAGTTATCTGATTGGGACTGCAAAACTGGCAGTGTGGAAGACCAGGAAGAACAAAGGCTTACAATTTGCAAGTACGGATCCTGAAGTTATGTTTAGGAGTTTAGTGGCTGGAAGGCTTAAAGTGGAGTATGCGTATTATAATATTGTAAACAATGTCAGGGTTTTTATTAAAATATGGTGTGTTAATGATGTTTTATGCACAATTTATGATGATGTGATGGTTCTTTTTATTATTGTGTAATGTTTGAATAGTAATGTATGAGTTTTGAAATGTAAAAAATTAAAGCATTATAAACCTCTCTCTCTCTCTCTCTAACACACACACACAATGTTTTTGTATGAATTAACATTCAGTATTTTTTATAAGAATTTCAGGGGTTTCTTTTTAAGGGAAAGGGGTTTATAGGCTAAATCATATTTTTATTTCTAATATATATTTATTAAAATATTAGGAAAAGATAGATTTATTGGGATTTATTAGAACTTTCTATTCATCAAAGAATATATGAAGCACTACAATGGTTTTCATCATTGATAATAATCATAAATGTTTCTTGAGCAGCAAATCATCATATTAGAATGGTTTATAAAGGAATGTGATACTGAAGACTGGAGTAATGATGCTGAAAATTCAGCTTTTGATCACATATTCACAAAACTCTTGCCATTTCTGTGCAATATCCGTCTGCCAGTTTATGAACTGTGTCATCTGAGACTGAGACTACATATAGTCTTTGGTAAATTTAAGTACAAGTTTTTAAGAAAAAGTTTTGAATTAAGTACAAGTAAATGGGAGGTTACAGCTACACATATGGATATGGATATGTCAGTTTTGCCTCCCTTGCCTCCCCTTTTATTGTGAACTTACATACTATAGCAGTATGTTTTAGTCATACTCTAAATAAACTCAACTCTTGTCAAGGAAGTAAGAGACAGAAATGGTAATTGTGAGTGGGGTGGCCAAAGGGGTGGTCAAGCTTTAGTCAATGATGGCCGTGTCCACCCACTATAGCTCTGACCCTGTTCCAGCCTTAACTTCAGTCAAAATCACTGATCTATATAAATAACTGGATTGCTCATTGCGTTCTAAACTGCCAGCAGGTGGTTAAGGGGAAAACTAAAGGTGTTTCGCATTTCATGGAAAGAAAGCATTATTGATACTGATCTGCTTATTTATCGACCCTCTTAGAAGAAAACAAACACAACCCTAGGTATTTATTTGATACAGTGGCTAAAATAATGAGAAATAAAGCTTCAACTTCTGACATTTCCAAACAACACAGCAGTAATGACTTTATGAACTTCTTTACTTGCAAGATTGATAATAATAGAGAGAAAATGATAACCGTGCAAACCGTCTACTACAGTATCGCAACAGACAGTGCATTGTAGTGTCACTGAGGAACAATTCCATTCATTCTTTGCTATAGGAGAGGAATAATTGTCTAAACTCATTAAATCATCAAAATCAACAAAATGTATGTTGGACCCTATACCGACTAAGCTACTGAAAGAGATGCTTCCAGAAGTCATAGATCCTCTTCTTAATACCATTAATTCATCTTTGTCATCAGAATACATACCGGACACTTAAACTTGAACTGAAAATTGCAACTTGATCCTAGAGAATTGGTCAATTACAGGCTGATCTCAAATCTACCCTTTCTGTCAAAAATACTAGAAAGGGCAGTATCCTCGCAACTGTTTCTTTTTAGAAATAAATAGTATCTGCCAGGATTTCCAGTCATGATTTAGACCATATCATAGTACTGACTCATAGAGACTGCTATTATTAGTGTTACAAATGATTTACTCTTATCATCCGATCATGGCTGTATCTCTCTATTAGTGTTACTTGATCTTAGTGCTGCATTTGATACCATTGACCACAACATTCTTTTGAATAGACAAAACATACCAATTCACAAAATTAACAAAATGCATAGTTGATGTGAAAATTTTTTTATGACTAGTAATTTCCTACTACTTAATTCGTAAAAAAAAAAAAAACCCCAGAGGTTTTAATTATTGGACCAAAACCTCCGAACGTAATAACCCAGAATACTATCTTACACTTGATGGCTGCTCTGTCAAGTCTTTGTCATCAGTTACTAATCTTTTACAGATGCTAGAAAGCCACATTTATAGCATCTGAAAAAAAGCATTCTTCCATCTTAAAAATCTATCTAAACTTCAACATATGCTCTCAGTGATAAATGCTGAACAGTTAGTTCTACCAGAAAGACTCGGGAGGCCAGATGAAGTACGATGAAGTAACAAATTTATTAACAGACCAGCAAGTATTATATTTAGAGGTTCTTTGGCATAGGCCCCGTCCGTAGCTCTCGTCTCGGAGTAACGGACTCTGCATTTCCTGCCTAAAGATGAAAGCAGGGGCGCAGCCGACCCCCTGGGAAGTATAGCGGGGACCATCCTGGTGGTGGTGGGGAAGATGGAGGTAGATGTTGTAAGTACCGATCTTTTTTACTCAGAGAATTAGGAGGTTAGGTCTGAATGTGATAAGTGACGTACACTGAATCTTCCTGGCAGAACTTACGCTAGAGCTTTCATTTCATGCGTTCATGACCTCAAGGCTAGATTATTGTAATGCTCTACTGGGTGGTTGCCCTGCACGCTTAATAAATAAACTCCAGCTGGTCCAAAACGCAGCAGCTCAAGTTCTTACTAGAACCAGGAAGTGTGACCATAATAGCCATATATACATTTAAAAATTTTGCTGATTACTTACAAACCACTAAATAGTTTAGCTCCCCAGTACTTGAGCAAGCTCTTAACGCATTATAGTCTTTCATGTCTATTGAATAGTTTTTAAGATATATGCATGTACATTTATTGATACTTCAAATGTTATCTGTAATATTTATGGTCTTTTCGGAAAAGAATTTGCAGAAATTGATTTGAATATACATTAAATATTACAATACATATAAGCCCCTAACACTAAATTGTTTAAAATCCAAAGTTTACCATCTTGCTTGGAGTGACAATATAAATGCTTGGAAATAAAGTTTCATGTCTTTAAACATGAGTCATTTCTCTGAATAAGGTGTGAAGCGTGTATGTATATTATTTCATGACGTCTTGTTGTTGACCAACATCCACTTCAGATGTTAAAAAGCCACAGGTCAGGTCCAATTCTTTGGCTAGTACCATGACCGCATATGAATTAAGTGTTATTTTTATATATTGTTGAGCTAATTATTAATTTAACCAATGTTGGAAGTCATTATCTTTACTGCTTCGAAATACATGCTGTTAAACGAAAACACTGTTGAATCATTTACAATTACGAATAAAAACAGTATTATATAATACAACATAATTAAATGAGCACAGTGAACAACACATTAAGTTGCTGAGGTGTCTCGTCTGTCAGCTGATCTGATATTCGCTACTGTAATGAAGATGAACGTAACTTTTAATAAGCAGGGGAAATTCCCATTTAAATGTTTAGGATGTTTGCGTTGTAAGAATGTAAAGGGAGACTTCAGATATAGAAACGCTGACTTTTTAGGTAATGTTTTCTCATTAAAATCAGATGATTTCCTATTAATTCAATAGAACGTGAGGGAATAACAATATGGCTTCACTATATGACGTCATGAGCAATACAGTCATTTATATAGATCACTGGTTAAAACTTAACCTTATTCAGTTTTCAGAATAGAATAGCTTTGCCACAGCTATTTTCAGCCGTTTTATATATTGCACACAGCATTGTGCGGTTTCTTTCTTTTTCTCGTGCTTTATCATAGCAAAATATTTTAGTTAAACACTGCTGTTCATCACATTGACCCAGTTATATAAATTAGTGGGTTTTCTGTGTTTTCTAGTTGTATTTAATTTAGATTTTTCAGTTTTTGTTTACTGCTCATTAAACTAGATACCCTAATTTAAATTCATTCATTCCAAAATCCTCTTTTTTTGCTAGAAAATACAGCTGGGATTAAATGATAAAATATATCATTGGATAGTCTTAAAAAGATAATTGTCCCCTCAATATAACAAGCTTCTTCTTGTTAGTAGGCTATATTAAAATGTAGCGAACAGTTATTTTTAAAGGGCATCTTTACAGTATCCTAACTACTGTAAGTTATGAGTAGCTTGAAGACAGTCTGAAGTGTTTTCCCCAGCACTGCCGTGTGTTCGTATAGGGCAGAGGTGGCACTGCGTTTTCTTGTGTCTGTAATTAGTGCTGGAGTGCTGCTAATGGCAGGCCAGGACAGACTGTGGTGAATGCCTGGCTGTTCTTTTGTGTGAAAAGGCTGCTCCTTCGCTCTCTGCCTCTTTTTCTCTCTCTCTGCGCTCTGTCCATCCTCTCGGGATCTCATCATCTTCCCTAACAGTCAGAGTGGGATTTAGTACCCTCTATTCCCTCACCTTCTTCCTCTCCCTCTTCCCCTCTCTCTGTCTGTGTCTCTTTCTGATGATTTGGAGCCATTTTACTTTTAAAGTTGTGTCTTTTTCTGACAGTCATCTGCATCAGAAAGAAGCTCTGTATGCTTAGAAAGTTTGTATTTGTTTTCTTGATTAGTAGAGATTTTATTTTTTTACATCTGTGAGAACTGTAAACTGGTGTGAGACACTGATTCTATAACTGAAAATATTAAAGTGGTCAGAAGTCATGTAGCTGAGCTCTTGACAGACAAATAGAAAACAATGATTAATATGTTTTAGTAGATCTGCAGGAGTTAACAGGTCACTTGAGTCACAGAGCAAGACTCTTTATAATCAGCACACAATCTGGTCAGCAGTGTTGCTCTTTATTTCATGACATTTCAGGGTTATTAAATTTGAAACTAATGTATCCAACAACAGACTGGTGTGCAAAAAATTGGTCGGTGATGCGAATAATGCCACAACGGTCTCCACACATGGTTGTACAAGGGTTAGTTGCATATAAAAGGGATAGTTCACACAAAAATGAAAATTAACCCATGATTTACTCACCCTCAAGCCATCCGAGGTGTATATGACATTCTTCTCTCAGACGAATACAATCAGAGTTATATTTAAAAATTGTCCTGGCTCTTCTAAGTAGTTATTAACCCCTGGTGCCGTGTGGAGTACGTTTATAATGGATGGATGCACTTTTTGGGCTTCAAATTTTGGACTGCCATTCACTGGCATTATAAAGCTTGGAAGAGCCAGGACATTTATTAATATATCTCAGTATTCGTTTGAAAGAAGAAAGTCATATACATCTAGGAAGGCTTGAGGGTGAGTAAAGCATGGGGTAATTCAAATCTTTGGGTTAAAGAAAATGAAAAATCCTTTAAAAATCTAGTGTGCATAGATATATATATATATATATATATATATATATATATATATATATATATATATATATATTAATGGTAAGAGATTGTTGTGCTACAGTAAAAACCTGTTAATTGGTTAATGGTAAGTTTCCTTACTATACACAGTTAAAAACTGTAATAAATCTAACGGCACGTTTGTCTAATTTTACACGATTTCAATTTACAGTTTTTGGAAGTGAAAAAGACGTCTTATAATTTACAATGAAAACTGTAAATTGACATTCGCAGAATTTCCTGTGTAAAAGATGTAAAGTTCAATCCTTAAAACCTAAAATGTTGCTACCATATTTTTACTAATAAGTTCTGGCAACCACAGCTTCCAGATTTTTCCAGATATTTTTTTACAGTGTTTTAGATAAGAAAATATATTTTAAATAAATATAGTTATTCTAATTATATTATAAGAAATAATAATACAAGTTTAAAAAGTTTAAAACTACTAAAAGGTTTCCTATCAAGAATTTCAATTCGATTAATTGCCTTTTATATGTATTTTGAATATTTTTAATTTTTTTTTAAAAGTCAAACATTATGTCACTGACCCACAGACCAATGCTTTTGTGTTTCCCAGAGAAACTTTGCGTTTACATGCAAAGAACACAAAAGTTGTGCAAGCCAACGCAAAAGTTCCTCGGGGGAATGCTAAAGTTCCTCGGGGGAATGCTAAAGTTCCTCTGGGAAACGCAAAAGACAAGTTTCTTGGGGGAACCCAAAAGTTCCTCTGCGGAACACAAATGTTTCTAGGGGAAATGCAAAAGTTCCTCGGGGAAACGCAAACTTTTCTTGGGGGAACGAAAAAGACAAGTTTCTCGGGGGAATGCAAAAGACAAGTTTCTCGGGGGAATGCAAAAGTTTCTCGGGGGAACGCAAACGTTTCTCGGGGGAACGCAAAAGATACGTTTCTTGGGGAAACGCAAAAGTTCCTCGGGGGAATGAAAACGTTTCTTGGGGGAACGCAAAAGACAAGTTTCTCGGAGGAATGCAAAAGACAAGTTTCTCGGGGGAATGCAAAAGTTCCTCGGGGGAACGCAAACGTTTCTCGGGTGAACGCAAAAGACAAGTTTCTTGGGGAAACGCAAAAGTTCCTCGGGGGAATGAAAACGTTTCTTGGGGGAACGCAAAAGACAAGTTTCTTGGGGAACGCAAAAGACAAGTTTCTCGGGGGAACGCAAAAGACAAGTTTCTCGGGGGAACGCAAAAGACAAGTTTCTCGGGGGAACGCAAAAGACAAGTTTCTCGGGGGAACGCAAAAGACAAGTTTCTCCGGGGAACGCAAAAGACAAGTTTCTCGGGGGAGCGCAAAAGACAAGTTTCTCGGGGAATGCAAAAGACAAGTTTCTCGGGGGAACGCAAAAGACAAGTTTCTTGGGGGAACGCAAAAGACAAGTTTCTCGGAGGAATGCAAAAGACAAGTTTCTCGGGGGAACGCAAAAGACAAGTTTCTCGGGGTACGCAAAAGACAAGTTTCTTGGGGAACGCAAAAGACAAGTTTCTCGGGGGAACGCAAAAAACAAGTTTCTCGGGGGAACGCAAAAGACAAGTTTCTCGGGGGAACGCAAAAGACAAGTTTCTCCGGGGAACGCAAAAGACAAGTTTCTCGGGGGAACGCAAAAGACAAGTTTCTCCGGGGAACGCAAAAGACAAGTTTCTCGGGGGAATGCAAAAGTTTCTCGGGGGAGCGCAAAAGACAAGTTCCTCGGGGGAATGCAAAAGACAAGTTTCTCGGGGGAATGCAAAAGTTCCTCGGGGGAACGCAAACGTTTCTCGGGGGAACGCAAAAGACAAGTTTCTTGGGGGAACGCAAAAGTTCCTCGGGGGAATGAAACGTTTCTTGGGGGAACGCAAAAGACAAGTTTCTCGGAGGAATGCAAAAGACAAGTTTCTCGGGGGAACACAAAAGACAAGTTTCTCGGGGGAACGCAAAAGACAAGTTTCTCGGGGCAACGCAAAATACAAGTTTCTCGGGGTATGCAAAAGACAAGTTTCTTGGGGAACGCAAAAGACAAGTTTCTCGGGGGAACGCAAAAGACAAGTTTCTCGGGGGAACGCAAAAGACAAGTTTCTCGGGGAACGCAAAAGACAAGTTTCTCGGGGGAACGCAAAAGACAAGTTTCTCGGGGGAACGCAAAAGACAAGTTTCTCGGGGGAACGCAAAAGACAAGTTTCTTGGGGGAACGCAAAAGACAATTTTCTCGGGGGAACGCAAAAGACAAGATTCTTGGGGGAACGCAAAAGTTCCTCTGGGGAATGAAAAAGACAAATTTCTCAGGGGAACGCAAAAGACAAGTTTCTCGGGGAACGCAAAAGACAAGTTTCTCAGGGGAACACAAAAGACAAGTTTCTTCGGCAAACGCAAAAGTTCCTCCGCGGAACACAAACGTTTCTAGGAGGAACGCAAAAGTTCCTGTGTACTCCATTTTATAGCGAACAAAGGCAGTCGACACATGCGCTCTAGATTCATCTTTGTCCAGTGTCTGCGCTTTTTTTCTCCAGAAGTAATGACAGATAAAAGTGTCTTTGTACTCTTTTAAACTATAGTGAAGTTGCGGCCATCTCACAACCTCCCTCACACAAGTGCTTGTCAATGCGGGCGTCTTTTGTTGTGGCAGTCTCCTGTATTTTTACTTTAGTTTTTTTTTTTTTTTTTACATGTTGCTACCTTGTGGAACTGATTAGTGCAAAGCAAATCCAATGTGCAAGTGCGACCTGCATGCACAAAATACACACAGATACAAATGGCGGTGCGAGTACCGTGCACACATAGGAGTAATTTGCGGGTGGGACGTGTGGGACATGCCCTTACACTTTTTGCCAGGGTCTATATTTTCCACACCACTTTTTGAAACATCGCGCAGCGCGGATGTACCTAATAGAAAACTTAGGAAATAGAAACATCTCCATTTGATTAGCAATTTGTTTGTTTATGTTAAATAAGAGGAGAAGTGTTGTTTTTGCGCGTGCTTGTTGCCGCAGTTATCAGTTCTCTCTCTGCATTCGTGCACAGTCTTCACACAGACGAGCGCTTCAATCTATCGCTTAACGCCGTTGCGGAGACTCTCTATTCGTTCTGCTGAAATCACAAAACAAAATGCACACAGACGTGTCCCTGCTCTTGATATAGAATCACTGATGAACACATTTAGTTTTAATGAGAAAAAAACAATACGAGGGCAGATTAGAACTTAGAAACCTCTGATGCGCTTAACAAATACTCTACCACTAGACCACAAGCACTCCATTTGAATCTATGCATTTATCACATCACTTATATTAGGCTAGTAAGGATGAAATGTTAAACATGACTTCTGTGTTGATAAATTAAACTTGTGTACTATTGAAATTGATTTCTGGACATTGTAATGTTATTTTTTCTGCAATTGTTATTGTACATATTGTATTAAACCCCCCACCCCCCATTCCTGTCCCAAACACTTTTTAAAACAAAGTTACGCCACTGTGTGCACGCACTATTCTTGTGACGAAATGTGTGTCACGCGCACTGTATGCGGACCCTCACGTACATGTAAAAACTGAAGTATACTTTGGGCTTAACAGTCATCTGTAAAGTCCACATCAGTGCAAAGGCCACAAATTTGGGACAGAGCCTAAAGTGCCTTAAACCCTTGAACATCTTTCAAAGATTTAATGCCGCAAACCTGGCAAAATTTGGAAAATTCCGTTATTTGGTATTACTGGTAGACCTTAAACACGTGACTTTCCCTGGAAAAAGCCTATACCCCGGGCTCCTAGAAGCCACAGCCAGCCAATCCGATTGAAACCTGTGATTTTCACCAACTCTTGCCATTTTTCTGTGCAATATGCATCAGATGGTCAGTGAAGGGCTCATTTAAATATCACAGCATACTGCACTATTGAATCCTGTCTTTTTCTTTAAATCCTTTCTCTTCTCTTTCCTAACATTCAAGATTTATTTCCTGACTCTGAGAAACAGAAACTCGCTCACTCGCTCTGTTTCTGTTGGGGTTTGAAAGTACCCAAAGCATCCTGGGTAATTAGCCATTACGTTGCTGTCACAGAGGGTTGTGCAGTCAATACAGAGATAATTTGGGCAATGGTGAATGACAGCGCTGTCCGGGCTACAGGGCCGATCAAGGACAGAGCCAGCTGCACCCAGCATCTGTCAGGCCCATGAATCACACACACACACACACACACCCGGCCTGCCGTTTACAGGCGGATGGAGGCTGGCTGAGCCACAGAAAATGCAAATATACATCCTCAGTTTTCTTTTGTGTTGGCCTCTCCTCATTTTAGCTTCTCGATCATCTCCCTTCCTCCTCTAGATTTCTCGCTCCCTTCTCCTCAATCTCTCCTCCCTTCACTAGAGGAAATGGCTGCTTACGGTCTGTCTCTAAACTGTTAGAGGCTTGTTACTGCTGGTGGCAAATGAATGACATTGGGATAGAGGCCTCTCAGGCCCAAGGAGAGCCCTTAAGTAATGGCAACAGAAGCAGAGAGAGGGAAAAAGAGAGAGAGAGGGAGAGATCACAGCATAATGAAAAAGCTATTTATTTCAGTAATAAAGACAAATGTGCCACATTGATTTCAGTTTGGCTAATATGAAATAGAGATGTCGGAGCTTGTTTATTGTGTTTGTGTGGTTGGAAAGAAAGTGTCGGGTAAGCAAAGGTTATTTTACTGTCCTGACAACAGTGACAAACACCAATGCATACCTTTTTTGTTTTAACATTTTAGTTGGTGGATTGGGTCTTTTATTTTTGTCTTGTTTGTTGTTATACAAAAGAAAGATTTCAATTTCACCAATATTATATTATACAACAGTTCTTTCTGGTTCGCAAATCTGATTGGCTGAGAGCCTTTTTAAGCCGTGTGATATTCTTCCAGTATCAGCACTCGAACCGTTTCACCACTTGTATCACTCCACTTGTAGCGACTGTCATGGCGGTCGAGCAAATCCACCATATTTTTTACAAATACTACTGTTATTGTGTCATTCTACAGTCATTCGGGAATTTGTCGCCGTCTCTTATAGTGGTTAAACATGAGATAATTCATTTAGGGTATATCAAACGTGCAATCTTTGGTCTTATTAATCTATTTCTTGTTCCAGAGCAAATCGATCGATTCATAACTTTATATTTAGGCTATATTTAACTAAATCCTGCACTAGAGCGCTGCTGTTGTTCACTGTAAACCCGAATAAATTGCCAAAACTCCAAAAAATTAAGGCAATCAGTTTTTTATGTTAAGAATTTAAAGTTTAAGTAAGCAGAACTTGCTGATTTTTTATTTTGTAATCATACATTTTAATTGCTCTGCACTTGAAATATTTGAGTAAGCTAATTCATACTTTAGCCGATTCAATAAATGCCACCTTGCTAATTGGTTACACAATGCTTTGGTAGCATTAGCATAGCACAACACTTGCTAAATGAGGGCAGCAATATAAAACATTTAACATAAATCTGTTCTCAAACGAAGCTCATGCTCTACTCGTCACCATGATGGAAAAAAACCCCAACAAAACAGAAACTCTTCTAAACTAGCATAACAAAACATTAAACACAACTAAATCTCCCACTTTACGTTAATCTTGCACAAAAAAAACATAATATTACGAATAATGAAACAATTCAGATTACTTAAAATGTGTCGGTTTTGTGAACTCAAAAGAAAAAAAAAGTTCTAAATACTCATAAAAGTTAGTTTGTATGAACTAATTTGTTTAATTTGAGTTGGCTCTACTCAAACCAATTCATTATATACAAAGACTGTCTTTATGAATGACTGGTTGTAAACAAGGAAGTTGTTTTAGCGCTGTCATGGAAATCCAAAGACGATGTCGCTTTCCTCAGCGGACATTCAAACTGATTATTCTTTATAATGGTTATAATATGGACATCGACTTGAAGAGTGAATAGGCCTATATCAGATGCAGGTAATACACACGTTTAGTAGATTTCTGTCTCGTAATACCATAATACTCTACTTTATAATACAATAAGCTTCAATGAAGTGACTCAGCGTTCATTAAAGTAACGGAGGTTTGGGCTCAAATGTTAAACTGTCAACTTGAGATTTAGACTTTAGGAGGAAGTAGTTCTGCACAAAAGAGGCAAAGTTTTTAAAGTTGTTTCTTATTTATTTACACACTTGTGCCGTCGAACTGTTGCATAAACACAATATCACACTTGTAGCCATGCAATATGGCTGTATATCAGAAAGCTGTGATTATATCGCACTGCTACTCGTATTATATATATTATATTATATTATATTATATTATATTATATTATATTATATTAGAAGTAATACATTTTATTACTATAGTAATTACATTGTATTTAATGTCTGTATGTTAGCCCTGCAATGGACTGTTTACTATTGTCCTTTTAGAGTTGCTTTACAGCAGAATTGAATTGAATCATTGTTTATCACTGAAAGCTGCTTTGAAACAATCTGCAATGTATAAATGTGAGATAGAAATAAATGTGACTTGACTTGGCACCCTAGACACAGAAAAAGCAATTTAGAGAATGAATGGATGCTCTAAGATTAGAGTGTGTTTGAAGCCATGACTGATGCCTTTAGTTCAATTATTCTGCTTTTAACATTACAACCGCAGTCCTTTCCAATGCACATATACATCCTCATTTCCTCAAATTTCTGAGCTTTAGTGATATGGATGTGTTATTATGAGGGCTGTCAATATAACTTGTTTATTAGTGTGATTAATTATTTTAAAAAGTGTAATAAAAATATGAATAAACCTGTTAATGAGTGCAGTCACATCACCAATCTGGATCAAAAAGAAATGTAGAACAACGTTTTCTAAGGATTACATAGTGCCATCAGATAATCATGTAACAAGCATGATTTTAGATGATTGTTTTTCTTTTACTTCCTTTCATTGTCCAAAACATCATGAACTCTGTAATATTTAGGTGCCATTAACCGTGAACCTGACAAGCATGTCCTTCCACTGCATTAGAAATTCCACAGGGATTCATTCCCACATGTCCCTGTAGAGGGAGAGAGAGAGGGATATGCTCCAAACAGCATTTAAATGATAAGTGTCTCTCCATTACTGCTCCGGGATAAACATTTAAATGGCCTTTAATTAGTGTGTCCTTCCCGCTTGTCGATAGGCTTGTGCTAACCGCTCAGCACCTTAACGAGCCATAATTAAATTGGTTCAAGTCAGAGCTGGCAGGAAAGACTGTCATTTGCAAACAGATAAACAGGGATAGATTTTGAGTTTGACCTCAGTAAAATGATTGCTGGTTCAATATTGGGTATTAGCTGAAACAATGTAATGATTCAGAGTCTTAAAGCCATAATAGGCAACAGGACAATGATTTAACTGACCAGAATAACTCTTCCTCATCAGTGGAGCTGTTTGCTTCTGTTTCAGAGCTCTCGATGGTACTTAAAAGTAGCAGTGTCATTTTAATCAGAATATGAACCACTATTACAAACGTCAATGTAATATCCACCAGATAAACTGACTGTTACTAGGTTTAAAAAGTATAGCTCGCCCAAAAATAAAGATTCTATCATAATTTAATGACACTTGCATCATTCAAAACTCACATGACGGACACACACACACACACACACACACATAAAGATATTTTAAAGAATGTTCACACAGCTGTGTTTACATACTAATGATTACATTATCATGTACTTCAGTGCATTCCAAATATTCTGAAGACATATGATAGATCTGATTGAGGAACAGAGCAATATTTAGGTTGACAATGGAGATTTGTGTCAATGACATCACACTTGTCTTCGTAAGGCACCATATTTGAACGTAACAAGTGATTTGAGGAGGGTTTTGTGATCTTCATGTGATGAATATAAATATAAATTGGATTTTCAAGGTGACTGTACTTCTAAAGCTCAAATGTTGTGTCAAGTGGGAGAAAAATAGATGAAGCTATCATTTTCCTCCATAAGGGACAAAAATTGTTCATTTACCCTATAATAATTCATTGTAGTGTGGCAAAGTGGTTAAAGCTCAGGGCTTGTATTTGGAAGGTTACTCTATCATATGTTATTTTAGTATCATTGATATACTATTGTAGGTTTTTTTTATTAATATTATGAAATGTTTTCTGTTTTCTGTTTTCATTGTAATTTCAGTTAAAGTTTTAATAATTTTCTTGGCTGTTTTTGTAATTGTATTTGTTTTGTTTTTAAATATGCCTATAGTTTTATTAGTAGTAGTTTTAATTACACTAAATTGTTTTTATATTTTATTTAATTTCTAATTTGCAGAATGTTCTTCTAACACATGTAAAAAAGTAGCTTGAATAAAGATTATTTAGTAGGATGAGTCAGTTTATTATGTTGTTAAAGCTGCAGTCCATAACTTTTTTGAGTGATACTGGTAGCTTTCTACGGGAAATTCGAGCATGGCACCATTCGTCTTTGTGTCATTACGTCACGTCTGTGTACATAAAGGAGGAGTCCGGCTAGTAGGCTATCGCATGTGAGGATGCTGCAGGTGGCGGATCATTTATAACCTGAAATAATTAAACTTACAATTTTGATGGCGGATTGTCAAGTCAAGTCAGTCAAGTCAACTTTATTTATATAGCGCTTTTTACAATGCAGATTGTTTCAAAGCAGCTTCACAGTGTTAAACAGGAAAATAATGAACAGAATTTGATTCGGCTGTACAGCCGCTCTGGAGAAAACGGTCATCAGCTCATTTCAATTATCATATATATTCAAGTAATGTAGTTGACATAGTTAATTTAGTTTAGTAATTCAATTTATTTGGATATTTATTTGAAAATTTAGTGTCCCCAGTTGTAATTCAGAAAGGTCCAAACGACAATCATCAGTGACAACTGGAGATTCACCTGTAGTCAAAAGCAAAAGATACAGAAAGGTACAGAAACTGAAATCTACAGGTAACGCTAATACACATTAAATACACATAGTCACGCAATGCTGATGTTCTTAACATTAACAATTTGAGAACAAAGTATAACAATAATAATATTTTGCACGGTTTGATGTAATGTGAGCTAAGCGATCGTTATGCTGCCTTCACGTGATAATGGAATTATTGTAAATAAGAGTTTCCTTGTTAAAAATTGCACATGAACACCCTTTGAAGTGTTACAAAATTTCCGATAGCATGTGAAGGCAGCACTGGATTTAATCACCGTTGGTAGCGTGATTTATTGTAATGCTTTTTTTTCTCAGTTGGTCAGAACAAAAGTGGCAGACATGTTACTTACCTGTTCAGATGACATGTTCCAGTGAAACGTATTATTTTGGTCATACTTTGTGGAATCTGTTATTCTGAAGTACAGCATCCACACCGGTGCGGTGAATGAATGACAGCCACACACACTCCTCAAAACATTAGTTTCATCCGCGCTGAGGAGCCGTGCCGATGCACGGATCCCACGTAAAGATGATAATTCCACAAATAACTGCAATTGCAGGTTTCAAACAGAGATGGCGACAAAGAGGCAAAACTTACAGACTGCAACTTTAACCAAAGCGGTTTTGTTGACCTTAATTAGATTCTTAATTAGATTAAGTATTTACAAAACTTGTCCAAATGTTCCCCCAACTTTCCAAATTGAGTTATCTGAACAAACAATTTTATATAATTTTGTGCCATGCAGTTCCCAGCATGCATTGCAGCTTGAAAAAAAGTATGTGTATTATTAAAAAATGATAGGCTAAATTTATGCTGCAGCTGTTGCTGTCACTGTTATTTAGCTGGCATATGGTTCAGAATTCATATTTTTACTGAATTAACATTTGTTTGAGATTTGTGTTGTGTCGAGGTATGTGCATCTCACTGCAACTTTTGTATGCAATTTATTTGCCTTTTAGGTATGTTCATAATGTAATGTTCATAGCATGTAGTAATCTTTGAAAATCAAACAGAAAGAAGAGGAACGAACAAGGTGATTTTAATTCAAGCAAATTAGTTAACAAGTTGAATGTGATATACGTTGCCTTTGTTTCAAGTTAGGTCAATATATTTTATTTCAAGTAACTAAATTTATGGTTTTAGTTTTAGTTAACTAAATAACCCTGATTCCAACACTCTCTCATGGGAATTTGTTAAGTTTTTTAGCGAATTGGTGGCAACTTGGTACCCCCCTGAGGGTTAGATTTAGAGGTGGACCTTCATGCTTTTACAAAAAAATTATACATTATTAATCATACATTATTTTTATACAAATCAAATTGTACAAAATCATACTAAATAATCACCTCGTAAAAATTGCCATGATATCAGGTGGGCTTTACTCCAGGAGTTTTGTCCACGTAATAAGTGGACTGTAAGATGGCATGGTTACAAGTGTCTGTAAATGACTACTAATTTTAATATTTTATGACCACCGCTATGAATTAGTGCTACTGACCTTTCATGTACTGGAATAATAGTGTTTTCTAAAGTGCCCCGAAAAAAGGACATACTCATAATGATAACTAATTTAAATAAGACTCCATATTAGAATACAACATAGCATTGTATATGGGGTTTATTCTGACTCATTGTGACATTTACGCCGTGCTGGAAGGCCAGAGATCCATGTGCAGTTAAAGCAAGGTGTCAAGAGCTTAAATGTAAGCACTGTTTAAAAAGACCAAGAGCAATTAGGGGGAAAAAACTTTACAATGAAACTTAATGTCCTTGTTCCTTTGATCTGTGTCGCTAACTGCAGTGAAACTTTCTGTCCTAATTATCCATTTCTGCCAGTCAGTGTCTCTCTCTGTCTCTCTCTCTCTCTCTCTCTGTCCCCCCTCTCTTTCTCTCTCTCTCTCTCATTATAGTCTCTCTTCTTCCATTTCTACATTAGCACAGCAGTCTGATATGCACTTAACTGTGTAGACATAGAGAAAAGGGATGAAACAAGAAGAGAACAAAGTGCGGGACGAAGTAACAGAGAGTGGTAAAAGAGGAGGAGAGGTGAGGGATGGGGACAGGGAAAGAGAGATGAATGAAGAAAGTAGTTCATGGAACAAAGGGTAATAACATGAGGGAAAGGTTCTCCGCCCTGAAGGACTTCACTGTTGCCCTGATATGTTCATCACATTGACTATTTGTCTCTGCACTCACCTAAAAAAAGCCTGTCACGACGTTGAGGCGATTTGCCATAGACCTGTCTGTAGATCTGAAAGACTGTTAACATCATAACTGACAGATTTCAGATTTTCTACATTCTGAAGGAAATGTGAGTGATTAAAAATATATTTTAAAAAGACTTTACTTACAGATAATATACTAATGAAATAAAAAGTTAAGTGCACTTAAAGAGCGTACACTTTCATGACTATTGCCCTGTCCAAATACACACACTTGCGGTCTTTGCACTTGACCACCTGTACCACATGACGTATTTCTTGTATTTGGCCCAAGTGTTCAAGTAGACATGAAGACTACTAGAACTTTTGATTACCCGATGAGACACACTTATAGGGCCCTATTTTAATGATCTGAACGCATGGTCTAAAGCACACGGCGCAGGTGCACTTAGGGCGTGTCCGAATCCACTTTTGCTCGTTTAACGACGGGAAAAATGGTCTGCGTGCCCGGCGCATGATCCAAAAGGGTTGTACCTAGTCTCTTAATGAGTCATGGGTGTGTTTTGGGCGTAATGTGCAATAAATCAATCAGAGTCTCATCTCCCATTCCCTTTAAAAGCCAGTTGCGCTTGCACCATGGCGGATTCGCTATTACGCTATATATATATATATATATATATATATATATATATATTCGCTATATATACATGGAGGAATTTGTGAGCGGAAAGACTGAACGCTTCTCCAGAGAGGAATCTTTTATTTTTAATATTTAAAATGTTTGTGTGCTGCTGCGCATCCCTGTGTGTGTAATAAGCAGAGTGTAGGGGAGCGCGGGGCACAACCTAACGCGGGGTTAGTTGTAACACGCATGGTTTAACAATTTCCACACATGCCAGCATGACGAAACTTAGTGTATTTACTAGTTGCCATATCAACATTATTTAGAGAAAAAAAAATATATATATTTTTGATCTCTGTTTTTTGTGTTTATTTAAAATAAGACAAATCTGTTATTATTTTAATCTTATATCTGTTATTTAACAGTTGAGATCGTTCTTTAATGCTGATCTAACCAGCAGAAGACACGAGCCGGGGTTAAATCCCAGTTGAGCAGGTGGGGAATGTTTTAACACTGCGTTACAATGAGCCCCTATTAGAACTACGCTATTATATTCTATACTTTTATGAATTATTTTGAGAAACCATGAGAAAAGGGTGAATAAAGACTGAGAGTCAATGTTCAAAAATTAATTATTATTATTATGTTTTGAACTATGCTGGGGTGCGTTTCCCATACAACGACGTTACTCACTGCTTAACTATCATAGTACAATGCATCGTTGAAGAAATCATCTAGCTAGTCACGACTGTTTCCCGAAACCGTACTGTCGCAAATCTGTCGTTCAACCACGTTGGTTAATGATGTCACGCAGGTGATGGAGTAATAACTGCTTTTAATGAATTAGTTTGAGATTGAATTCATGCTAGATTTTTTGCTATAAATTATGAACATGTACTTACGTACTAGGGCACGTACGCACATGCGCACTCTTTAAAAACAGTGCTTTAAATCTCCTGACAAACTAAAAGACATAAATGACATTTGTATGTATTTGAAATAAAAGATAGAGATTGTACTACATGTCAGCTTGCTTATTTTGCTCATGGTAATGATTTATTAACTTCACATGTCATGCAAACAAGAAACTCTGCTTCTGACCACAGGTCAGACGCGGTTAATTAAACTCGCGTGCACAGAAAACACGAGATGTCAAGGCAAATTTTCCACTGTAATTTAAATTAATTAGATATTACATATAATTTGGTAGTAAAATATAAAGTGTTGCACATTTTATTGGTGCAAAGATGAGTAGGCTATGTGTATTTTGTACAACATGCAACTGCTATTTATCACTTTTTAAAATTGTGTCTTCTGTTAGTTACATAGCGACTACTCAACTAGTTTATTTTAAAATGTAAAGTATTGAAAAAAAAAAAGGTCTGTAAACATTTGCATTTTTTACAACACTAAGGGCCCTATCATACACCCAGCTCAATGCGACGCCAGGCGTGACAAGTGTTTTTTGCTAGTTTCAGCCCAACGCAGTTATCATTTTCACGTCCAGCTCCACATTGTTTAAATGCAAATGCACTCGTGCCCATCTGTTCACCCATGGGCTGCTGGTCTGAAAACCAGGTGTGTTCAGGCGCATTGTTGGGAACATTAATAATTTTTGAACATTGACTTTATTCACCCTTTTCTCATGGTTTCTCAAAATAATTCATAAAAGTATAGAATATAATAGCGTAGTTCTAATAGGGGCTCATTGTAACGCAGTGTTAAAACATTCCCCACCTGCGCAACTGGGATTTAACCCCGGCTCGTGTCTTCTGCTGGTTAGATCAGCATTAAAGAATGATCTCAACTGTTAAATACCAGATATAAGATTAAAATAATATCAGATGTCTTATTTTAAATAAACACAAAAAATAGAGATGAAAAATGAACTTAAGAAATGTACTTTTGCTATGGTTAAATAAATGTTCAGTGATATCTTCACTTAATTTTGGCTTAATTTTTTTTTCTATATACTGTTGATATGGCAACTAGTAAATAAAAGTTTCGTCATGCTGGCATGTGTGGAAAGTGTTAAACCATGCGTGTTACAACTAACCCCACGTTAGGTTGTGCCCCGCGCTCCCCTACACTCTGCTTATTACACACACAGGGACGCAGGGACGAATCTGTCGTGCCCAACCACTCAACGTTGCGATGCTGTTTGCGATGGTTTCGGGAAACACCGACTCGCTGAACTATTTTAATAACGACAGAACTTGCGACCATAGTTGGCTAACGATGCTTTTGGGAAACGCACCCCTGTATAGCTGTATTTAGCGATGTGTTTATTGTCAAACTCAAAAATTTGTATATTTTTAATTATTAAAAAATGCCATTATTTTATTTTAAAAAGTTAATAATTGTATTATATTGACAAAATATTTTAGTTTGTCTTGTATATTTTTTTTTATTATATCAGATAACATTTTAAGCTGTCATACACTCACCTAAAGGATTATTAGGAACACCATACTAATACTGTGTTTGACCCCCTTTCGCCTTCAGAACTGCCTTAATTCTACGTGGCATTGATTCAACAAGGTGCTGAAAGCATTCTTTAGAAATGTTGGCCTATATTGATAGGATAGCATCTTGCAGTTGATGGAGATTTGTGGGATGCACATCCAGGGCACGAAGCTCCCGTTCCACCACATCCCAAAGATGCTCTATTGGGTTGAGATCTGGTGACTGTGGGGGCCATTTTAGTACAGTGAACTCATTGTCATGTTCAAGAAACCAATTTGAAATGATTGGAGCTTTGTGACATGGTGCATTATCCTGCTGGAAGTAGCCATCAGAGGATGGGTACATGGTGGTCATAAAGGGATGGACATGGTCAGAAACAATGCTCAGGTAGGCCGTGGCATTTAAACGATGCCCAATTGGCACTAAGGGGCCTAAAGTGTGCCAAGAAAACATCCCCCACACCATTACACCACCACCACCAGCCTGCACAGTGGTAACAAGGCATGATGGATCCATGTTCTCATTCTGTTTACGCCAAATTCTGACTCTACCATCTGAATGTCTCAACAGAAATCGAGACTCATCAGACCAGGCAACATTTTTCCAGTCTTCAACTGTCCAATTTTGGTGAGCTCGTGCAAATTGTAGCCTCTTTTTCCTATTTGTAGTGGAGATGAGTGGTACCCGGTGGGGTCTTCTGCTGTTGTAGCCCATCCGCCTCAAGGTTGTGCGTGTTGTGGCTTCACAAATGCTTTGCTGCATACCTCGGTTGTAACGAGTGGTTATTTCAGTCAAAGTTGCTCTTCTATCAGCTTGAATCAGTCGGCCCATTCTCCTCTGACCTCTAGCATCAACAAGGCATTTTCGCCCACAGGACTGCCGCATACTGGATGTTTTTCCCTTTTCACACCATTCTTTGTAAAGTCTAGAAATGGTTGTGCGTGAAAATCCCAGTAACTGAGCAGATTGTGAAATACTCAGACCGGCCCGTCTGGCACCAACAACCATGCCACGCTCAAAATTGCTTAAATCACCTTTCTTTACCATTCTGACATTCAGTTTGGAGTTCAGGAGATTGTCTTGACCAGGACCACACCCCTAAATGCATTGAAGCAACTGCCATGTGATTGGTTGATTAGATAATTGCATTAATGAGAAATTGAACAGGTGTTCCTAATAATCCTTTAGGTGAGTGTATGTTAATGTTACATTGTGCCCCTCACATGTTACAATGTGCCCCACCTATGGGGCATGTTGTCACATTTCACTTCTATTCTTTCGGGGTAAATGAAGAAAAAAATATATACTGTATTAATGAAACAAAACCACATAATTGTACTAGACATGTGTGAAATTAATGTGGGGAAAAATAAATACTCTGAACCCCAAGTGGATTTACACAAACTGAGAAAGTCAAAAAGCATTAGGTTGTGCCCCGCTCTCCCCTACGATGTGCACCCGCCTATAGGCACATATTATTAACATGCCCTTAAAATAACAAAAAAAAATACTGCACTATTGACTTAAGACCAGGTTTTTGTTGGTCAACATGCCAATGCGCCTGAACACACCTGGTTTTCAGACCAGCACACCCATGGGTGAACAGATGGGCACGAGTGCGTTTGCATTTAAACAATGTGGAGCTGGACGTGAAAATGATAACTGCGTTGGGCTGAAACTAGCAAAAAACGCTTGTATCGCGCCTGGCGTCGCATTGAGCTGGGTGTATGATGGGGCCCTTAGTGTTGTAAAAAATGCAAATGTTTAGAGAGCTTTTTTTTTTTTTTCAATACTTTACATTTTAAACTAAACTAGTTGAGTAGTCGCTATGTAACTAACAGAAGACACAATTTTAAAATTGTTGTGCTTCTAATTAAGTGATAAATAGCAGTTGCATGTTGTACAAAATACACATAGCCTACTCATCTTTGCACCAATAAAATGTGCAACACTTTATATTTTACTACCAAATTATATGTAATATCTAATTAATTTAAATTACAGTGGAAAATTTGCCTCGACATCTCGTGTTTTCTGTGCACGCGAGTTCAACATAATGCATGATGGTATACGCTTAGCCTCGAATACCGCTTTGGAGCCATAGATAGTGTGCATTAAGGGCACTGCACTTTGGCATTTTTAAGACATGGGACAGTCTTGCGCACTTACTGTACTTCCTGGCGAATACACGCGCTCTCAAGTGGCCAAGACCGCAAGTGTGGGCACTAGTTTCTTAACACACTTAAAAAGTACAATTTGTAATAATGTCAAATTAAATGTTTTCATTTAAATACATTTTAAATTATTATGTTTGAACAATGCTTTAAAGAAGTGCACTTATTTTAACACATGTCTAACATAATAAAGCACATGTAAAGTACTTGATTTATAATTTTACCTGTTATTCAATATCATTTGGTCATTTAAAGTTAATGCATTTTAAGTGTAATAAATTGCGACATCATTACAAATGTGCAATTACTATATTTAAATACATCGCTTATACATGTTTCAAAAGAAATGATATTAAAGTATATTTTAGTTTATCGTAAATGTATGTCAGTACATTCAGCAGTACACTTTAACCATATTTCAAAGACGATAAAAGTAGTTATGAAACAACATAAAGATGTTGCTATACTTAAGCCCTACTTATGTGGGTCAAAAAGCACTCTATAGTTAATTTGAATGCAGTTAACATGCAGTTAAGTGTCTGAAAACATTGCATACAATTCACACTTAATATTCTTTTAAAGTATATTATTTCTTTAGTATTCTTTTTAAAATTAATTAATTAAGCGAGTCAGTAAATAAATAAAGCGAGTCAGTTAAGAAGAAGGTCTGATGCCAGAGCTTAATACATAAGTTTAGGGATTCATGCAATCAAATTTTTACCCAATGCTCTTGTTGGCACTTTTCTAAAATTTACTTAGAATTTTTTATGGGGTGACCTCTTTATATCCATATCTTATTTAGTGTTTGTCAATAAAATGTCAACAGGCACAAATACAATAAAAAAGAGAGATTTTTTTACATTTAATAACTTGTAATTAAGCTTTTAGCTTGAGGAATGTGGAGTACAGCAAATGTAAACATTCATCATTGGTAATTGCATATATTTATTATTATAAAATTATATAAAACAATTGGTAGTGTAGATATTATAAATAAAGATATTCTGGATGCAGTAATGCACTTGAGTTTCAAATGGCAGCAAAAGCCATGTTCTTTTAAGGAATTAGCAGCGTCTGTGTGAATAAGAATCTCCTGTCTTCCCCGAGTAAAATCCTGCAAGCGCCAACTCACCCTGACATTACAGCACCTTATTAGAGTCCTGCAGGACCGGCCCCTACCTGACTACAACTGCACTCACTACTGACAGAAATAAGAGCCGTTATCATGTTGGGTCAGTGTGTGTGTGAGTGTGTGTAGCTCTGCCTTAATTAAAGCCACAGTGTTCTCTTCCTGCTCTCGGTGTCTGTGCATATTGGGCGTAGGGGACACTGAAACTCATTATTCCCACAGCCCAAACACTGAGGCTGTGTCAAGCCAGCATCCATCACCACAGGCCTGCACACAGTCAGCACAAAAAAAACACATTCTCGCTCACTCAGCACATTCACCAATTTGCAATTTTCCAGTGAGGGGTCGGATGACATGTTTTTATTGCTGAAGATCACTTTCAAACGCACAGATCATGAGAGCCAATGCTCGTTAGCCTAGCGCTGCTGACTCAGACGCTAACTAGGATAATTAACAGCGCTGCGTTACAGAAAGCATTGTGGAGGAGGAGGAAGCACTGCTACTCGATATGAAAGTGGGATGATACACACCTGCGTTACTGAGTTGCGTGCTGTGTTCTGCAGTTAGAGTGAGCAGAGAATGCCACCTTTCCTGTTGAAAAAAACAGCATAGCATATGCTGGTTAGGTATGTTTTGAAGAATGGCAGCTGGTTTATGCTGATCCTTAGTTGGTCATGAGCTGGTTCAAGCTGGTCATAAGCTGGTCCTGAGCTGGAGCTAGTTTCTTAGGACCAGCTTAGGACCAGCAATTGACCAGCTCAATAAACCAGCTGCCATGCTTCAAAACATACCTAACCAGCAAATGCTGGTTTTGTCATCAGGGTTGTGCTCAATTTCGCAATGATTCACATTTTCCACAATCCCTTGAGTTTGAAAACTTTGAAAAGTTTGTACTTTGAAAAACTTTCAGAACTCAAACCTTCCTCCCTATAGTGCAAAAAAGGGCATTCAAACTATACTGCAATAATCATTTAAAGTGCCCCTATTATGGATTTTTTAAATTTCATGTAGTGTATAACATAGCTCTAGGTCAGGGGTAGGGAACATTGATCCTGCAGAGCCACTGCCTTGCAGAGTTTAGCTCCAACCCTAATCAAACACACCTAAACAAGGTAATCAAGGTCTTCAACTGTAATTTTTCGCCATCAGACTGATGAGTGTGTTCACATGTACTTATAACCAACATCAACAATGACTATTCTGGTAAGTCTGGTTTCACGTTAGTGTCACAAGAACCGCCACAGCTCCGGTCCAGAGACACGATAGCACAGAGCGGATCATGTGATCAAGTAAGTCCAGAGACACGATAGCACAGAGCAGATCATGTGATCGAGTCGGTCCAGAGACACGATAGCCCAGTGCGGATCATGTGATCGAGTCGGTACAGAGACACGATAGCACAGAGCGGATCATGTGATCGAGTCAGTCCAGAGACACGATAGCACAGAGCAGATCATGTGATCGAGTCGGTCCAGAGACACGATAGCCCAGTGCGGATCATGTGATCGAGTCAGTCCAGAGACACGATAGCACAGAGCAGATCATGTGATCGAGTCGGTCCAGAGACACGATAGCACAGTGCGGATCATGTGATCGAGTCAGTCCAGAGACACAATAGCACAGAGCAGATCATGTGATCGAGTCAGTCCAGAGACACGATAGCACAGAGCAGATCATGTGATCGAGTCAGTCCAGAGACACGATAGCACAGAGCGGATCATGTGATCGAGTCAGTCCAGAGACACGATAGCACAGAGCAGATCATGTGATCGAGTCGGTCCAGAGACACGATAGCACAGTACGGATCATGTGATCGAGTCAGTCCAGAGACACGATAGCACAGAGCAGATCATGTGATCGAGTCAGTCCAGAGACACGATAGCACAGAGCGGATCATGTGATCGAGTCGGTCCAGAGACACGATAGCACAGTGCGGATCATGTGATCGAGTCAGTCCAGAGACACGATAGCACAGAGCGGATCATGTGATCGAGTCGGTCCAGAGACACGATAGCGCAGAGCGGATCATGTGATCGAGTCGGTCCAGAGACACGATAGCACAGAGCGGATCATGTGATCGAGTCAGTCCAGAGACACGATAGCACAGAGCGGATCATGTGATCGAGTCGGTCCAGAGACACGATAGCACAGAGCGGATCATGGGATCGAGTCGGTCCAGAGACACGATAGCGCAGAGCGGATCATGTGATCGAGTCGGTCCAGAGACACGATAGCGCAGAGCGGATCATGTGATCGAGTCGGTCCAGAGACACGATAGCACAGTGCGGATCATGTGATCGAGTCAGTCCAGAGACACGATAGCACAGAGCGGATCATGGGATCGAGTCGGTCCAGAGACACGATAGCGCAGAGCGGATCATGTGATCGAGTCGGTCCAGAGACACGATAGCACAGAGCGGATCATGTGATCGAGTCGGTCCAGAGACACGATAGCACAGAGCAGATCATGTGATCGAGTCGGTCCAGAGACACGATTGCTGTATTTTAAAGCGATATGAGAAGATTAGAAGGAAAAATGGTTAGAGATTAGGAGGAAACTGAAGCCTTACGGACCTCAACGGCTCTGGTCGAGCTGTGATATACACTAAACGCTATTGGCCATTTTTTTAAAAGGGGAGGGGCTGTTCGATATGCCCTGCCCTGTCTTCCTATTTCAGTGGAAATTATGTCAACACTTCAGTGGGTCTTTAAAGGTACACTTTGTAACTGTTGGCCCTCTAGAGGGTAAAATACAACTATACAACTGCATGAATTTTGCAGAAGAACATTGTTTTGGTTGTGCTTCGGCTCTGCGTGACTGTGCGGATGAATATATGGTTATCCTACTGCTCATAAAACATTCACTACTGGTTATATAAGATGTAACCAGTTTAGATGGAAAGGATCTCAAGCTGACTAGCTGAAGACGTTACTGTAGCTTTACACATTAATAGACACGCTACTTCCTTAAAAATAAATTCCAGCACAGCTCTACAACAAACATAATGAAATGAGCCTTCACAATAGATAACGCTTTACAGTGAACTGTTAGAGAGATACATATGGCAGTTTATCTGCTCAATAAAACACCTTACTCACCTGTTGAGTAATAAAAACACTCAAATCCCTCTGAAAAGACAAGCCAATGTTGATTCTGTCTTTTTCTCTTTTTGCCAGCAGACTCTCCTTTGTTCGCCATTTGTTTAAAAGGATGATTCCCCAGAGCTTGTAGATTTAGCTGCTCCATGTCAACCTTTCTCGCTCGTTGTAAGCAACTAACCTCTGCCACTCCTACACTAGACATGCTTTAAAGCAGCTGGAGCAACTTTTCTCTATTTACAGATATATGACTAGACACGCATGGGCGTATGTACGCCGTATGTGCGGCGTATTTACAGTGAAAACCATTCCATTAAGTCTAAAATATAAGCACTTATAATACAATAGTGAATCAGGGTAAGACAAAGGATTGATCATGTATTGACTCATTATTTAAATGTTGTTAATTTTGAACAAATTAAAAAATAAAATAAAAAATATGATGCCTTTATGGTCAAAATACTATATGTATTATTGATAATTATTATTATTATATATATAGATTATTAGATAATTATAAGATAATTTTTTTGCCTAAATGTATTAGCCTTTATTTATTACACTGAACAAAATTATAAACGCAACACTATTGTTTTTGCCCCCATTTTTCATGAGCTGAACTCAAAGATCTAAGACTTTTTCTATGTACACAAAAGGCCTATTTCTCTCAAATATTGTTCACAAATCTGTCTAAATCTGTGTTAGTGAGCACTTCTCCTTTGCCGAGATAATCCATCCACCTCACAGGTGTAGCATATCAAGATGCTGATTACACAGCATGATTATTGCACAGGTGTGCCTTAGGCTGGATACAATAAAAGGCCACTCTAAAATGTGCAGTTTTACTGTATTGGGGGGGGGGGGGTCTGGGCTGGGGGTTCCCGGGGGTCAAAAAAAAAAGTCAATATCTGGTGCGACCACCATTTGCCTCACGCAGTGCAACACATCTCCTTTGCATAGAGTTGATCAGGTTGTTGATTGTGGCCTGTGGAATGTTGGTCCACTCCTCTTCAATGGGTGTGTGAAGTTGCTGGATATTGGCAGGAACTGGAACACGCTGTCGTATACGCCGATCCAGAGCATCCCAAACATGCTCAATGTTGCAGCATGATAATGCACGGCCCCATGTTGCAAGGATCTGTACACAATTTCTGGAAGCTGAAAACATCCCAGTTCTTGCATGGCCAGCATACTCACCAGACATGTCACCCATTGAGCATGCTTGGGATGCTCTGGATCGGCGTATGCGACAGCGTGTTCCAGTTCCTGCCAATAACTTCACACATCCATTGAAGAGGAGTGGACCAACATTCTACAGGCCACAATCAACAACCTGGTCAACTCTATGCGAAGGAGATGTGGGCACCCAGGAGGCTGACAAAGGGCTGAAGAAGGTGGTGGCCAAGGTGGCTTTTGCGCGACCTCCTGGGCGGTACTGTTAATACAGGAAGCTAGGGAAGTGCCGGCAGTGCAGGGAGGCGCTGACAGTGCGGGGAGCTAGGGAGGCGCCAGCAGTTCAGGGAGCCAGGGAGGAGCCGGCAGTTCAGGGAGCCAGGGAGAAGCCGGCAGTTCAGGGAGCAAGGGAAGAGCCGGTATTTCAGGGAGCCAGGGAGGAGCCGGCAGTTCAGGGAGCCTGGGAGGATGGCCTTGCCACGGGAGCTTGGCTCAGCCACAATGGACTCTGGAGTGGGCTTATGTGCTGGAGCCGACTCTGGACCGGACTCATGGGCTGGAGCCGACTCTGGACCGGACTCATGGGCTGGAGCCAACTCTAGAGTGGGCTCATAGGCTGGAGCCGACACTAGAGCGGGCTCAGGGGCTGGAGCTGACACTGGAGCGGGCTCAGGGGCTGGAGCTGACACTGGAGCAGACTCAGGGACTGGAGCCGATGTGTGTGTGGCCCAAACACACATAACAGTGGCAACATAAATGGTAAGGACCACCGCTTCAATCATACCAGGGCAGACAGGAAGGGAAGGCTCTGGAATTTCACTCACTGGAACAAAACAGGGGAATTTCACTCACTAAAACAGACTGAGGAATTTCACTTGTTTTATCAACACTTGAATTTGGGTATGTTTCATAAAAAACATTTTGAACAAAAATGATCAAATTCAGAATAATGATCAAAACTTATGCCGCGTCCCAATTCACATACTATTTGTCCTAAATAATATTCGAAATTAGAATTAGTGCATCCCAAATCATAGTATGATGAAATGAGTATTCCAAAGATACCTAGGATGGTCTACTTTTCCCGGTTAGAATCTGAAGATTCGTGTGCATTCTAACGGCTAATATTGCCCACAACCCACTGCACGTTGGACAAGGATTCAATTAGAACTACAAACATAAATAAAACGTGTTTAAAAAAAATGTGTAAGTCCGATGGTTAAGTAGAGAGGTTTGAGTGATTAATAATCAGCATCTAACCTGATGAAAAGATATTTATTCAATGTTATCCACATTATATTTCATCTGCAACAGCATTGTGAACTTTTGTAAAGATACGTTCGGTCATTAACTTTTAAATACATAATTATGCAAATTGCATGAGGAGAATCTCCGCATGAAAGACCCATGACTGGCAGATCAACGGGCAGCTACATTTCTCTCTGAAACAGTAGGAAATTAAATTAAACTGAATGTGGAGGATTTTAACTGTGACAGGATGCACGTAACTAAGCGACAGAGCTGTCCGTTTAAGATGCAATTATGACAAAGTAATATGTCCCAAAGCTTGCAGAGTCTTCTGCTACACACTCAAAAGTATGTACTTTTTCTTCACAAAAACAGTACATATTTGTATGACAGTATAAGTAGGCGAATTGAGACGCAGCAATAGACTGAGTAGTCTATCAACAAAACTTATATAATCTTATACCTCTTCCTGGGTCAACATTTCATTCAGTAACGTTAGGCAGTTTTGATTTATATGCTGTTTATTGTTTGATGATCACGTAATTTTACATATGCATAAGCAATGCTTCTATTGCTTGTTTCTGCTTCTTCGCATGTGTTTTGATCAGGAGATTCTGTACTCTTTCAGAAGATGCGTAATAGCGCCCCCTACAGTATAACAGTGAAAACACAGAAAGCCGACAGGGAAAGAGTGAAGTAGATTTGAAGTAAATTCCTATATGTAATATAGGTTTTCTTTATAAATCGATATTTTTAAACAATGTAAGTTTATAAGACAATGTAAGTTGATAAAACTATGTGAAAAAGGTACTCAATCAAAAGAGTGATGATTGAGTACAAGTATATGAGTGCAATGATTGAGTGCAAGTATAGGCCAAATATACTTAGACTAGTATACTTATGTGTAATTTTAAGTATACTCCAGAGAAGTACAGAAAGTATATTTCTGAGAAGTACATAAAAAGTAGACTGAAAGTATACTTTCTAATGTTTAGAGTTTAAACAAATAGCACATTTGAATAAGCTTTTTTGTAAGGGATATTAGCATACATTTTCTGATTTTGCATTTACCAGCATTTTACCAAAGGCATTTTGCATCTGGTCATAAAAGAAAGTGACTCTTATGCCACAGCTGTTTAGTGCTGTCTAAGTGCTCTAGTACTGCTCATTCACAACAGCTAACAGATTGTGTGAGATGTAATGTTTGGGACAGCTGTTACCATTACACTTGCAGCAGCACTTAAGACGACGCCTGCTTTAACAAAGAGACCATTGCAAGCTTGTGTATATTAAAGATGTCACAGAATCAAAATAAATATTAAGAACGTTCAGTTATTTCAATAACATTAGAAAGTTCGACTGTAAAAAACGAATCATGGGTCTTGTAATTTTCACACAAAAAAATGAAGGTGATAATTAAAAATAGTATGTAAGAAAATTGTGGTATGTTGTTTAGAAAATATTGAGAACATTTCACTAATAAAACCAAGAGATACATTTTCCAAATTTTTTAAAGGAAAAAAGATTTAGAGACACCATTGCTCAGTTCCCAGCATGCTTTGCATATGGCTGGAAATGGAGCATTAATATTGAAATTAAGTGTTATTTTATGTGTTTTTGAGTGAAGTGAAACATCTGTTAATGTTTAATGATCAATTATGTTTGACTTTTGAAAGAGTTTCTGTTATGTTGAAGTTTTGATCGTTACCATTGTGCAGATCTTATAGTTAGGTTGTGGATAACTGCATTAATACTAATAATATGATGCATGTTGCTTTGTTCAATGAGCAATAACTTTGCTAATGCCAGTGCAGTAATAAGTTTGTTTCTACTTGTACTGTGCTAGCTGCATACGGTCTATTAATTGTACATCATGACTCAAAGTCAAAAATAAACAGGTCATTTCCATTCACTCTAATCCACACTCTTTTTTAGAGTCGACTTAAAATAAAAAAGCACATTTCACTAAAAATATTAAATTAATTTTTTCATAGACTAAATAATTTAGGACATTTTACATGATTTATTCAGGTAGATTGCATTAAAGAAATCAAGCCTTAAAAACTACTCATGTGTAATATTGTTACCATAATTCTTTTAAGTAAATAGCACATAACATTTTTTTTTACAGTGTAAGGTTTATAACGGCATTTCTAGATGGTCTCCAGTATTCCCACACTTCTGATTCTGATCATTACTGTCACTTTAAACATAAAATCAGAATTGACCCAGTTTACTTTCTTCCTCATCTCACAGTGCATGATTCATCAGTGCACATTATTCCCAATAATTACTGTCAGTTGTTTCTCTTTATGAAATCAAAATCGAATAAATTACTCCAACAACTTTCCTTTTGACTGACGTAACCAAGAAAAAAAGATTAGCTTTTTCTTCTAAAATGTTTTTGTTCTTTGTTTGTAATATAAATACAGAGGTGGACTTACCATTAGGCAAAGGTAGGCGACCGCCTTGGGCTCCCAAAAGCCAAGGGCCCCCTAAAAATGCTTTTTATATGTGAGATTTGCGTTCAGCGCGGATGTGCAATCGGTTGCTGTGGTGTTCCCTCTGCGCGTCCGTGTTGAACATGCTTCTTGTGTATCCTGCTTGTAGCAAATTAAATATGCATCTGAAGCTATAACTAAATACTGAGCAACAATGCGTATTATATATTTATTGTTTTAAATGTTGCTTACTTGTTTATGTGACGGACCCAAAGAGAAGCATCACAACAGAGAATGTGGGCAATTGTATAGGGCCCCATTCCTAGAATTTGCCTATAGGGCCCCCAAATCAATAAATCCACCCCTGTATAAATAAGATTTAGTTTAATAATTATAGCTTCAAAAATAATACAAGATTTCTCAAAAACAATAAGTGGTGGACAGTCAATGTATTTTTACTTTTAAATACATTTTTCAAGTAGCATACTATTGTCATGGTTTTGTTGCAGGCAGGAAGACAGGCAGATACTATATCAAAGGAGATTTTAATGACAAAGGTACTCAGATGAGCAATACAGGCAAGTAGCAACACACACTTACTATAACAGCGATCAGACACAGACTGGGAGAAAGGGGAGAACTAAATAGGGAATACAAACAAGATAATTAACAGGACACAGCTGGAAGGAACTTAACTAATGAGGGTTACCATGGGGACAGACGAATGGCGGGAAAACTGAACAAGGAGACATGTGACAGGAAGAAAACACACAGGAAGTCCACGGAGCAAAACAGAACATAACTGTGACAACTATCTGTACTTTATCTGAGTATTTTTATTTTCAGAAACTTTTACTAAACTCATACTACATTCCACAGCATAATATCATACTTTTCACTCCACTACATTTCATAAATCATGTGGCTCCTGGTTATTTTAAACTGAAATCGTCACCCGTCCGACGCGATAGCAGTGTCCGATTCGTGAACGAGCTGATTCTTTTCAATTAATCTGTTAAATCGGTTCACAAATCTGATTAGTGGATTGGACCAATCCGATTGCATCTCACTGATTCAAATGAGCCATTAAAGGGAGATCCATGGATCTACGACTGATGGCGCAAAAGTATAATGTAGTGGAATTTTGGGATTTATATTGTAAATTAAAATCATATTTAGGTCATGACAGTCATTTGTTTGTGAACTAAATCAGCTGTTGAATGCTTGAATGTGGACATTTGTACGGAGAAGGTTTTAGGTTAAAATTAAACATAACGTTAAATAATGCTAATTAATGCTTATGCATCTTCCCTGTTGCCTGCCATTTTTCAACGATAGTTTTGTACACTGTAATGGATTATAAGCTTTGCGTTTAAAGACCTAATAAAATATTTCAACTCAAGTCAATATTTTGTGTCTAATTATTTACTTATGTGGCAAGTATCCATGTAATAAGCAGGATAATGTACATCCAGCCGGTTGTTATCGCAGAATAAACCCCTCCAATATAAATATATAAATAGCCTATATATAAATATATAAATATTTATTATGCAATAACAACTGGCTGGATGTACATTTTCCCATACATATATGTCAACACACATTTTGTTTTTCCTAATTTTTATAGGCCTAAGTATACTATATGGTATATTTTATACATTATATCATATCCAGGAGGATGTAGTATATAAAGGATGCTGCAAAATAAATAAACATAAATCAATAAGTACTTTTTACTTTTAATAGGCTACTTAAGTACATTTGAAATCAAGTAGGGTACTTTTGTACTAAGAAACACACATCCAGTGAAGTTATTAATTAATTAAAGGCACAATATCCAATTAAAATATCCCAAAAACACTAGAACAATGTTATATATTTTGTGGACTTGTGTACTTTCACAAATGTTTCCAACAATGTTTAAATCCAGAGAAATCAGCTATTTTAACCGATTTCCAGTTTTATGTCTGGAAACACCAAAGACGCTTTAATATTATTTGTTTTATTAGACAGGTGAGCAACTGTTTGGAGACATTCATCGACAGAAAACTACTCATTGTTATACAGCTCAACACAATGAGTCTTATTGTTTAAATCTGGTTTTCTTGATTTACCGCGAGTACCATGTTTTACCATGCCTCAGAGACAATGCTATTTTGTGGAGTAACAGTAATACAGTAGTAACAGTAATACAGTATTTTCTACACCATACAATGTTTTATGAACTGCATGCCATTTAGCAACACAACTCATGCAGCTTTTATTAATATGATATTTAGAATATGATATTCTAATATCACTCTAGCTTTCTGAAGTGTCTCATATAGCAGCCACCGAGTGAACATACAGAGTAATGTTATAGCATAAATTTCAACACACTCAAATGTATTTTTAGTATGACCAAGTCAAACAGCGCTCCACAATTTTAATTAATCAAATAAAGTGAATAAAGAGTAATAATTCAGCACTTGCGGCTGTTTCATTAGAATTAATCAACTGTAACAAAGTTCAAGTTCAGGGAAGAAACTTTAATCGTAAAATATGCATAAACAACAAAGTGAAAGGAGCGGCAGCTTATTATATATGCATATTAAAAACAGCAATGTAAAATATCCCACGGCTCTCGGCCCAGCCCTGCTTCATACCATAGTAACGTTAATAAAACTGTAATACATTTGCTCATCCATAAACATGATTTCCGTGGGATTGCTTTCCATCGACTGTGGAGGTGAAGACAACAACTCCCATGATTCCATACTCATTCACTGCGTCATCAAGCTACGCCTTTGTTATTGCTCTGAATAATCGACCTCTAACGGCGAAACTTACATACTGTGCCTTTAAATAGATTCCTGCATTGATTACCATTTACATTCATTTGTCATGGCTTTATTTAGTGTATTTTGTAAGTAATTATAATAGATTATTTACTGCAATGCGAGGGTCAAATTGTACGTTTAAATAGTTATTGGGCATTTAGCATAAGATAAATGTGTCTAAATGCAGGAAGTCCTTTAAAGTGCGGCGATCTGTTGACGTGGTGATGTGTTGTGAGTCTAGCGGTGTTGATTTGAGTGTGACTGGGCTGTTGGGCTCTATTCATTATGTGCTGAGACTGGGGCAGGTCTCTCCTCACAGCCAGGATGAGGGTATTAAAGCTGAGCGTCTGACACCTCTCTAATGAAAAATAGAATCCTCCTGAAGGTTATGTAGCGGCCCATGCTGAAAATCCTGCTTCATTTCACTCTGTCCCTCTGCTTAGGTCAATGTAATTCTTTCCTTCTGATTGATATTTTCTCTTAAAGTTTTTCGTAGGTAAGTGTGTGCCGGCCTCATCATAAGGAGGCGCTCGGATGTTTCTGGTCAGGATTTTTCCTCAGCAGTATCGGAGAAGTGGAGCAGCCCTGCGGCTAAATAATGTCACATTAAAAAACACCAAAATACAGATTCTAATTTCAATTGAAGCTTTTATGTATGTATGTTAATAAGTATCTTAAAGAGAGTTAAAGCCACAATATGTAATTTTTCGCCGCTATAGGTGGTTTATTTAAAACAAAGGCGTAGCTTGATGACGCCTTGATTTCACAGAGCTTTTATTCTGCCTCAGACGAGCGCTTCTTCTGCTCATGTGTATGTGGGGTAACGCAGCGCTGTTGATCATATTAGATACATTTGAGTGTGTTGAAAGTTATGTTATAATGCTCCTCTGTGCGTTCACTCGGCTGTGACTATGAGACACTTGTTCACACTGCAGTGAGCTAGATCGATATTAGACATGGTAAAACATGGTACTCGCGGCAAATCAAGAAAACCAGATTTAAACAATTAGACTAACTGTGTTGAGCTGTAGAACAATGAGTAGTTTTCTGTTGATGATTGTATCCAAACAGTTGCTCACCTGTCTAATAAAACAAACAATATATTAAAGCTTCTTTGGTGTTTCCATGGTTTCTACAAAATCGGAAATCGAGGGTAACGCGGGTATGATGTCACTGATAGGCGACACACGGTCCGTGTCCAGGTTAAAATCGCTTATTTCTCTGGATTTAAACATTCTTGGAAACATTTGGGATAATGTAAGTACATAAGTCTACAAAATATATAACATTGAACATTCTAGTGGTTTTTGGATATTTGAATCCAATGAACACAAGTATGTGGTAAGACAGTATGTGAGTGTGACAGAGAGAAGTTTGTCATTTTTTGCGGTACTCAGCAGTTGGATGATGTGCATGTCTTTTTTTCCAGTGCAGACAGAAGTAAGAGGTCACGCTTTGAGTGACCCCGGACACTGACAAACTTGTCCCGGAGAACCACACACACACACCGCAGAACCCTGGTCACCCATCGCACGGCCTCCTGGGACACCCTGTCATCCTCGCATAACATGTTTTACTGTCTTCCTCTCAGTCTTTCTCAGTCTGGCTGTTTGTTGTAAGTTATTACTGATAGGTTCAAACACGATAAGAGCCGGTTAAGTTAAGTTACGTGTTACAAAATCCTAAAAGTTCTTTTATTTCTAGAAAGACATCCTTAAAAATCTAATCAAGAAGAATGAAATATGGTGAAGTGATGAGCTGGTGCGTATAACATCTCAGCCACTGTCAGATCTGCGACCTGCCCTACAGATGCTCTGCCCTTTGCACAGTGTGTTACATGAGGAAAAACCCTCACACCACCTATGTATGTCACATAAGCATAACTACAGCACTGCTGATGACACCATACCAATGTCCCTGCCGAAACACACTCGTGTATGTGTGTAAGAGGGTGTACAGCAAGATCCGCTAAAGAGGAGGATATGCCGTGTGTGTGTGTGTGTGTGTGGGTGTGTGTGTGTGTGGGTGTGTGTGTGTACCTATGTTATGAGGACGAAAGGACCCCACAAGGATAGTAATGCCAGTAATACCACCAAACCTGCTCTAACCTTACCCGTATATCATTTCAACAGCACCACAAGTGTTTTACAACACAACAGCAACACAAGAAGTGCATTATACCTACAGTAATATTTAATTTTTAGTTGTAATTTGAGTCAGACACCTAATATAAAGTGTGACCGTAATTATTCACACCTACAATACATGTGTAGCCTATGTAAGCATCTTAATATTTTCAAACATATTTTTTAATATTCATACTTTGTATTTTTTAAGTAAAAAGTATTTTTGAAAATGACTGAAAAATATGATATAATCTGGGAAAAAAAGTCTGTGTGAATGTTTTTTTCTGAATAAATTAAAACAGATACGCATTAATAGATTAATACTATTTTGTGAACGTAGAGAAGATCCAATAAGAAGTGGTGTCCTGGTGGTACTGAGAGGAGGTTCTGTCCTGTAATCAGTGACAGTATGGTAAGACTGTTGGGTCTTAAGTATCTCAGCAGGGCGCTAAACTGTGTTGATGATACAGCTGAAGCTAATAAAGACCAAATCTCTCCTTTCGTCTCTTTCTACGTCTCCTACATGGAGATCCAGATGAAGAGGCAACTAAACACACGGTTAATTAAACCTATACTGAGGGTCCTGTGAGTATTTTTATTTTATTTTTTTATATTCTTAACTGAAGCACCTGAAAAGGTAAATTACACACACCCTGTGGCACAACTAACATTTTAGATGTGTGCATGCGTGTGTTTGTACCTGTGTGTGTGTGGATTGTTAGTGCTGTTTTTGAAGCACAGACTCCACTTGTCAGATTATGCCACATTTCCATTTGACTTTCATAAGCTGTTTACGGCTCACAGGCTGTGCAAAGAAATGGGCTCCTGAATGTGTGTGTGGTTTGGATCCCCGTCAGGGTCTTTTACATGCTGTATTTTGTATGTCAGAATT
This sequence comes from Rhinogobio ventralis, assembly GCA_039654625.1. Classification (NCBI taxonomy): domain Eukaryota; kingdom Metazoa; phylum Chordata; class Actinopteri; order Cypriniformes; family Gobionidae; genus Rhinogobio; species Rhinogobio ventralis. The sequence goes on along the minus strand of CM077197.1, from coordinate 40,111,660 downwards.
GCTGGTTGGAGGGATCACTGTAAAAACAGTCCTACACATTTTGTTTCCTTTTATTCTTCAGTTGTTTTTGTCCTGAGGTAAAAAAGGTTACGTGTACACTTTGCATGTGCAGTGAATGGTTTTTTTTTAATGCCAGATATCCGTATCATAAAGCAAAAACATTGTATTAGAGGATAATTACTGAGGTATTTTGCTACACACTCAAGTATAAATAGATTCACAACAGGTCTCCTTCATAACATTTCACTATTATAATGCAGCTAATGGGACTATTTATGTGTGTGTGTATGTGTGTGTGTGTGTGTGTGGTCCTGGTAAACACATTATGAGGACAAAATGTCCCCACAAAGATGGCAATATCTGAAGTCCTTGTCCTTGTGGGGAAATGTTTTGGTCCCCATGAGGAAAACAGCTTGTAAATCACACTAAGTGATGTTTTTTTGAAAATGTAAAAATGCTTGTAGTTTTGTGTGATGAGTAGGTTTAGGGATAGGGTTAATGTGTGTGTGTGTGTGTGTGTGTGTGATGGGTAGGTTTAGGGGTAGGGTTAGTGTGTGTGTGTGTGTGTGTGTGATGGGTAGATGGGTTTAGGGGTAGGGTGTGTGTGTGTGTGTGTGTGTTTGTGTTTGTGTGTGTGTGTGTGATGGGTAGGTTTAGGGGTAGGGTTAGTGTAAGGGGAGAGAATATACAGTTTGTACAGTATAAAAACCATTACGTCTATGGAGAGTACCCACAAAGGTAGCGAACCAGACATGTGTGTGTGTGCGTGTACCTACTTAACCATATTTTGGGAACAAATTTGTACCCAGAAGTAACAAAACCTGACCCAGAACCTGACAAAATCTCCAAAGACCTCCCTTTGGAGACGTCCTCATTTGTAAAACTGGTATAAAACTAAAGTAATTTAAGTTTATTTTAAAAATGTCAAAATGCAGAAAATGTTCTATGATGGGTAAACACGTGTGTGTGTGTGTGTGTGTGTGTGTGTGTGTGTGTGTGTGTGTGTGTGTGTGTGTGTGTGTTTGTGTGTGTGTGTGTGTGTGTGTGTGTGTGTGTGTGTGTGTGTGTGTGTGTGTGTGTGTGTGTGTGATGGCTGTGCTCTGTTGAAAGGCCAACACGGGGCAGCGAGATCAAAAGCAGCGTCTGGGAAAAAAAGCCGGCGTGAGTCCTGTTCAAACGCGCGGATCTCTCCTCACTGGATTAACATTTATCGAGCGGCTAAACTGGCTTCACTCACTCCAGGACAAAGACACAAACGTAATTGCCGTGGCTGTTTCGCGAGCTGATCACCAATGTTCCCAGCCAAGCCCGGCTAATAGACGTTTCATTACGGATTACAAAGTCTCTATTACAATACAAATTAAACACGCTCTGATCTTAACCCATAGGTCGAGCGGCATCACGACGAAAGTTTAAGCTGTTAGGTGTGTGAGAGGCGTAGAGTGCGTCGGAGCTGAGGTTGCAGTTTGGTATTGATTTTACGATGGGCTTATATGATGATTTATGGAGAGCTTGTGTCAGTATAACAGGCTGAAGGACACACAATATCATCTTCAACATCATTAAAATTCAGATGCTTCTCTGGCCTACTCATCAGACGCTCGCACCGGCAGCCATAGGCCTATATCACACAAGCTGCACAAAATAAACGCATGTAGGCCCATGCTCATAAATTGTCGCTCTCAGTAGTACACGCACCACGAACTCCACCTATATAAGACTAGGCTACTTCAGAATATCAGATCTTATTTACAAGTGATTTTAAACATACACCCGCCCACCTCTCAAGCACTGAGAGCATGTGCTGTGTTAGTTTATCTGGGCTGTTTTCCTGTGATTGGAGTCGCATCTTAAGGCCGCCACTGACAGAAGCGGTGAAAGTGTTCCAGGGGCCGCTGGATTCTGTGGTACACTAGAGCCCCCTGTAGGCCGAGAGAGGAACTGCAGTCAAGAGAAGATGAGCACTTGAGCCGAGATGAATCTCGTTCATAAAAACATCAGGTATGCTGAAGTTAGCGATGATGATTTAGACCAGGCTAAAAGTCTTAGAAATAAGTCTTAAAATTAAGGACTAGAATTATAGAATTTTTTTACGGTGCAAAATGTTAACAGACAGCTAACGAAATTATATTGAAGTGACACGTTGATGTGAACTCAACATCAGAAATATAAATAAAAAGGTATAATTAGAAATAGTTGTATTATAAATATAGGAAACATGTCAAATGATACATACATTTATGAAGTATGTTGCTCTCTTGGCAATAAAATAATAGACATTTGTCTTTTCCCATAGCCTAAATATTGTGCATTTATTAAAGTCGTTTTTTGGGGGGAAATATTGTGTTGATAAGATAATTATCAAGCATTATTATTAATAATAATAATAATAATTGTTATTTATTTATATAACATCTTTCAAATAGCCTACCCAATGCATAAAAACGGGATCAAATAGAAGTAATTCCGTATATAAAAAGAAACAAGAAACAAGATTACAGGGTACATCGACTGTACATAGCCTAGGAATTATACTGAACAATACTCATTTATGTATTTCAAAGCACAACTGAAAGCAATATTGACGTTCAGGTGTGCGTAATGAGAAGTGTTAACATGCAGATGAATAATATGATGAGTACTCTCCTCAGCCTAATTACTTAAGTAGCTATTAATTTCACTCTTGTACCATCATTATTAATCACATTAGAGCGCGCACAGTCTTCTTCAGAGGGGAAAATCAGGCAGAACACAGTCCTGTCACAGGGGAACGGGGCAAAGCACGGAGCACAGTGGCATAAAATGCTTACAATTAAAACATTTACATACTTATTCTTAAATTATATTTATTTCAGTTCATTTAAAGCATCACTGAACTTGAAAATAGTAAGGCAGAGCACACTATCAGAAAGGATGAGATGACATTTTCTGGAATTGCAGATTCAGTTAATTGTTTTAATGCCATGCTTTTATCCAAAGATCTGAGAACGTAAACGCAAATGCGCAAATGCGCAAGCTCGAATTCGTGCGTCTTTACGCGGGAAATATGTAGGCTATACACCGTCTGGATCATCTTCTTTCTGTCAAATTCAGCCGAGATTTTGACGAAATAAAATTCCTGCAAAGCGCTACAAAATAAATGTGTGGACCTGTCTGCTCACGATAAGGCGAAGGTTTGGAATCGTGCGTGTTCTTTACGCCGTGCCATTAGCAAATTAGATTGCATAGCCAGAGTCTGTATTTCTTACCATTGGAAAAAGCGTAACGGCTAACTTGGATCACGTGAGGCACCTCAATGTGCAATGACAGTGACGTTTACGGTTTCTTGTAGATTAGCGCGCTGGTCTTGTGAATAAATGTTCTATATTTGGTGTTATATTGCTAGTAAAGGTACAGTAGGGCTGCATTGTTTGTGCTTTACTGCGGAAAAAAGAGCATGAATATCTCTATTAGGCTACTAGTTACTGCAGGGCGCATACAACTACATTTAAGAATACATAAAACTTCATTGTAATTGAATACATATTTAATTCATTAAAATTAGATGTATTTTTTTTAACCTACATTCATTAAAAAGCGTTATATCATCATCATTAGGCACACAACAGTCATAAATCATTACAATACATGACTGGCAGCGATTGAACACTTTTCACTAAACAATATACAATATAACAAAAAATTTTTAAAGTATTCATTTTCTCTTTATTCATTAAAATGCACAATATTTAGCATCATATGTGTGTAGTCATTACAATTCAAGTCTTATCATAAAACCTGAAAGCCAAAGAAAGAAAACTTCTGTATTTTTTACTTTCTTTAGACAATATATTACTATTAAATACTATGGTAATGCCATAAATGAGTCCTACCTGTCGCAACATTCCCTTTCTCTGCCTTCTCTTACAAAATAACCTTTTTATCATAGTAAAATCTAAATATCGCCCCCCCTACAAAAGTGTTGTTTGGCAGTAAAACATGTTGAAGATTAGCGGACAGGCAGTCGATTCATTAAATGATAAGCTGTTTCCTCACAAAAGCGGTTTATTCAGTGTAGTGAAGCCTCTTCTCCATTGACATCCATTAACAAAATGGTCCAGCCTCTGGTCTCCTTCCCTGCGTACCAGCGTTGGCATTAGCCGTTACGCTTTTTTGGCTAAAGGTTGCAGGTTTGCCCCTTCTTCTTCTTCTTTTGATGTTTTATTGGGGTTGGTGCAGGTTTGCCTTCCAGTGGCTTTGGCATAGCATTGTCGAGACGCCATTTTCCCGCGGCTCCTTCCTGCATAAGTCACATGGTATTTACAGCTCAGGTGACTGGCTCAAAAACTTCCATAGCTTCCCATGAGCAAAGATGCATATTTCCTGCACCAACCGAGGAACATTGAGATGGCACTGGAAGACAACTTTTCCAAGTATTAGAATGCAATTTGTAACACCCCACAAATACGCATTGTAGCCTGTGCATTTGCGAACTTGCATTTCTGCCTTCAAACTAAACAGTGCATTCAAACTAAAATTCAAATGGAACCGTGACCTTCACATTGCAAGCACAGCTCTTTAACATTAGAGCTATTGTACATAGTTAAAATTGTAGAATTGATTGTTAGCCTACTACTGGATATCCGCAAATGTACACTGCTTTTCTCTTTGCTTCTCCATGTCTCACATTTACGCTGTGACATGACCAAACTAAAATGATCAGGTTATAATCAACAGTCTGCTGGAATCTTCTGGAATCTTCTCATCATCATCATCATCAGGTTAGCAGACGAGGTCTGATCAGCAGGGCGGAGGGCAGCATCCACACGCTGAGGTCTGGCCATTTCTGCATCTGAACGAGAGAAGGTGATAGAGACCAGTGAGAGAATGAGTAGGGTTGTACGGTAAGGCAGCTTGGCGCACCCCACTGGACAGCTGGAGACTGTGGGAGAGAAGAACCTGCCAAACTCTGACAGAGAGAGAGAGAGAATTTTGCAAGTTTTAAATTTAAAACATTATTGACCCAGTTTACATACACTAACATTCAAAGGTTTGTGGTCAGTAAGATGTTTATTTTATTTATTGAAAGAAAAGTAATATGCTACTTTTTTTTCAGCAAAGTGACAGTAAAGACACTCATAATGTAACAAAAATATTTCTATTTCAAATAAATGCTGTTTTTTATTTTATTTTGTATTATTCATTAAAGAATCCTGGAACCAAAATATCACGGTTTCCAAAAAAATATGAAGCAGCACAACTGTTTTCAACATTGATAATGATCATAAATGTTTCTTGAGCAGCAAATCCTCATATGAGAATAATTTCTGAAGGATCATATGACACTGAAGACTAGAGTAATGATGCTGAAAATTCAACTAATATGATCATAATTCATACAAAACCTTTCACTGGTTTGAAAAACATAAAATCACATAAATCCCTTTTTTTCATCCTTGTCAAATATATACAATCTAAAAAATTAATAAATATTGTTCATTAGATAAACAATAAATAAAATCAACTTTAGGCAATTTTAAAAAAAAGCTTTAAAAAGTTTTTTAAATATTTGATTCAGTCACAGTTTCTAAAACCAAAACAAACAAAAAACATTGCTCTTTGGCCACATTTTAAGACCATATGAACTGACAGATTTATTGCTAGCATGAATTTTTCTCCAATGCAAATACACAGCTTTGCTCACAGTGCCTCATAAAACTCTCTTTATGCAGAGTTAAAGAACCCTAAAGGGTTAAAGTCCCCATGAAATCAAAATTAAAGTTTTTTGGCTTTTATCATGAATATGTTAGCCTTACTGTTATCTATAATCTAGTGTTCCTCCATAACAGTGACAAAATTCACATTTAGAAGATATAAGCATTCAAAACTTACAGTCTCTCACTCTCAATATGGATCAATGATTTTGATGACATCACTCTGCACTTCAGCTTCTCATCAGATTTTCTGTCCAATCAAATGCTCTCTAGAATCTGAAGCCCCACCCCAACATTATAAACAGACGCTGAACCTGCGGCTGAAATCAGTCACTTGTTCACACATTTACTGTTTTCTACATGAGAAACAGTGGCACATAGTGCACTATATAGGGGATAGGGAACGATCAGACAGTGCACTATATAGGGGATAGGGAACAATCAGACAGTGTAAATATGCTTTCCATTGAAGAGAAGTCTGGTTCACGCTAGTGCCGCGTGAACCGCCTCTGCTCCAGTCCAGAGACAAGATAGCACAGAGCGGATCATGTGATCGAGTTGGTCCAGAGACACGACAGCACAGAGCAGATCATGTGTTCGAGTCGGTCCAGAGACATGACAGCACAGAGCAGATCATGTGATCGAGCCGGTCCAGAGACACGACAGCACAGAGCAGATCATGTGATCGAGTCGGTCCAGAGACACGACAGCACAGAGCAGATCATGTGATCGAGCCGGTCCAGAGACACGACAGCACAGAGCAGATCATGTGATCGAGTCGGTCCAGAGACACGACAGCACAGAGCAGATCATGTGATCGAGCCGGTCCAGAGACACGACAGCACAGAGCGGATCATGTGATCGAGTCGGTCCAGAGACACGACAGCACAAAGCGGATCATGTGATCGAGTCGGTCCAGAGACACAACAGCACAGAGCGGATCATGTGATCGAGTCGGTCCAGAGACACAAGAGCACAGAGCGGATCATGTGATCGAGTCGGTCCAGAGACACGATAGCACAGAGCAGATCATGTGATCGAGTCGGTCCAGAGACACGAGAGCACAGAGTGGATCATGTGATCGAGTCGGTCCAGAGACACGAGAGCACAGAGTGGATCATGTGATCGAGTCAATCCAGTGACACGACAGCACAAAGCAGATCATGTGATCGAGTCGACACAGACCAGAAAACATATAGGATTAGTTTGAATTCTGCACAGAATGCTGTACTTTAAAGAGTTATGGAGGAGATTAGGAGGAGAAACGGTTAGACATTAGGAGGAAACTGAGGCTTTATCGAGCTCAACGGCTCTGGCTAAACTGTGATATAAACGAAACACTATTGGCTATTTTAAAAAAGGGGAGGAGCTGTTCGATATATCCCGCCCTGTCTTCCTGTCTCAGAGGGAATTACGTCAACACACTGAACAATGCTACGCATTTCAAGACAGCCGCTCTGGAGAAAACTGGTCAGTCATCTAACTCATTTCAATTGTCATATAGCAGATCAGTAATTTAGTTTAGTTGATATAGTTAATTTAGTTTAGTAATTAAATTTATTTGGATATTTAGTTAAAAATTTAGTGTCCCCAACTGAACCAATTAACAAACAGTGTATGATTATTATTTTGGCAACCTTACAGGTCAGAAGTCATATTAGATTGGAATATTCGAAAGATCGGAGGCATCACACCGGAGACGGGTTTATTGATGACGTGTCGATTCAACAATTATTAAATAGGAATATTCGAAAGATCGGAGTCATCACGCCGGAGACGGATCCATTGAGGATGCCATGTCGATGAGGCAATTTCAAAGGGGAGACTAATTGGCACGGTCTCTGCAGACACTTCAGGGATGCGTTGGTCCTGTCTGGGGGCAGGTCCACCATCTGATCTGGATACAGCCCGGATCCGGCTGACTGCAGTAAACCTCGGGATAAACAGAGAGACTAACATTAGCGTAGATGCCATTCTTTTTATGATGTAACGAGTACATCAGGTGTTATGGGAAGTGTTCCCGGTTCCGGCTGACCTAGTTAATGTAGCCTAACAATCATTTAATTGAATTGAATAAAATATAAATTAAAAATGTTTTATGTGTATGCCATAGTAAAGAGATGTGTTTTTAGTCTAGATTTAAACTGACAGAGTGTGTCTGCTTCCCGAACAATGCTAGGAAGACTGTTCCAAACTTTAGGTGCTAAATAGGAAAAGGATCTACCACCTGCAGTTGATTTTGATATTCTAGGTATTATCAACTGGCCAGAGTTTTGAGACCGCAATAGACGTGATGGAGTATAATGCGTTAAGAGCTCGCTCAAGTACTGGAGAGCTAAACCATTTAGTGCTTTGTAGGTAATTAGCAAGATTTTAAAATGTATGCGATGTTTAATAGGGAGCCAGTGCAGTGTTGACAGAACCGGGCTAATATGGTCATACTTCCTGGTTCTAGTAAGAACTCGAGCTGCTGCGTTTTGGACCAGTTGCAGTTTATTTATTAAGCGAACAGGGCAACCACCCAGTAGAGCATTACAATAATCTAGCCTTGAGGTCATGAACGCATGTACTAACTGTTCAGCATTTTGCATTGAAACCATGTGCCGTAATTTAGATATATTTTTAAGATGAATGCAGTTTTACAGATGCTAGAAACGTGGCTTTCAAATGAGAGATTGGTATCAAAGGGCACACCCAGGTTCCTAATTGACGACGAGGACTTGACAGAGCAGCCATTGAGTGTTAGACAGAATTCTAGGTTATTACTTGTGGAGTTTTTTTGTCCAATAATTAAAAATTCAGTTTTTTTCTGAATTAAGTTGCAGGAAATTACTAGTCATCCAATTTTTTATATCAGTTATGCATTCCGTTAATCTTGTGAATTGGTAAGTTTCGTTAGGCGTAAAGAAATATAGAGCTGTGTATCGTCAGCATAACAATGAAAACTAATGCCATGCTTCCTAATGATATCTCCCAGTGGTAGCATGTACAGGGTGAAGAGCAACGGTCCTAGCACTGAGCCCTGCGGTACTCCATACTGAACTTGTGATCGGTGTGACATCTCTTCATTTACTGCTACAAACTGATAACGGTCAGATACGTATGATTTAAACCATGCCAATGCAATTCCACTAATGCCAACATAATTTTCGAGTCTATTCAAAAGAATGTTGTGGTCGATAGTATCGAATGCAGCGCTAAGATCGAGTAACACTAACAGAGAGATACAACCACGATCGGATGATAAGAGTAAATCATTTGTAACATTAATGAGAGCAGTCTCAGTACTATGATACAGTCTAAATCCTGACTGGAAATCCTCACAGATACCATTTCTTTCTAAAAAAGGAGCATAATTGTGAGGACACTGCCTTTTCTAGTATTTTTGACAGAAAGGGTAGATTTGAGATTGGCCTGTAATTGACTAATTCTGTAGGATCAAGTTGCGTTTTTTTAATAAGTGGTTTAATGATAGCCAACTTAAAAGTTTTCGGTACATATCCTAAAGTCAAGGATGAATTAATGATATTAAGAAGAGGATCTATGACCTCTGGAAGCATCTCTTTTAGTAGTTTAGTTGGTATAGGGTCGAGCATACATGTTGTTGATTTTGATGATTTAACAAATTTAGCCAATTCTTTTTCTTCTATAGCAGTGAATGAATGTAATTTTTCCTCAGTGACACTACAGTGCACTGTCTGATGTGATACTGTAGTAGACGGCTGCATGGTTATAATTTTTTTCCTAATATTATCAATCTTACAAGTAAAGAAGTTCATAAAGTCATTACTGCTGTGCTGTTGGCAGACATCCGAAGTTGAAGCTTTATCTTTGGTTAATTTAGCGACTGTATCGAATAAATACCTAGGGTTGTGTTTGTTTTCTTCTAAGAGAGTCGAGAAATAAGCAGATCTAGCAGTTTTTACGGCCTTTCTGTATGCAATCATGCTCTCTTTCCACGAAATGCGAAAAACTTCCAGTTTTGTTTTCTTCCAGCTGCGCTCCATTTTTCTGGCTGCTGTTTTAAGGGCCCGGATGTGCTCGTTGTACCACGGCGTTGGACTATTTTCTTTAATTTTCTTTAAGCGCAGAGGAGCAACTGTGTCTAAAGTGCTGGAAAAGAGAGAGTCAATAGTTTCTGTTGCAACATCGAGTTCCTCTAGGCTATCTGGGATGCTGAGGAGATGAAACTGATCTTTAGTAGCAGTAGTGATAGTCCTGCCATATTTGAAGCGAGGGGATGGCTTTGCAGCCTTTGCTACATTAAGTATACATGATACTAGGTAACGATCTGAGATGTCATCGCTCTGCTGCAGAATTTCAACGGTATCAACATTTATTAGACTCTCATTAATTTGTAACTTGTCAACTAACTCTCATTAGAGTATTAGTAGACTGTTAGGTTAGGGTTATTGTTAGTGTTAGTACAATAAGTTGACATAGTTGCAAAGTTAATTATAGTTATAGTCTAAAGTGGACCATCAAAATAAAGTCTTACCATTTTTTTTCTATATTTTGTACTTACTTGCTACTTATAATCAATAATCCATAAAACTTTTTTTCCAATGACAGAGCACATTTGCAACCCTTCTACTCTTTTAGCCTCAAGTAATGAATGAGAACAGTCTTACAGACTCTCAGAGAGCAAGAGAGAAAAGAGGGATGATAACTAGATAACTAAAACCAATTGTAATTATTTAACCTCAAACATACACACACAGCAAAGCACAGAGAAATGCCAACACATGCATGCACTAATGCACAAATATCTCATTGCATATAAATCTATTTGTGCAGTACACTAAAGCCCATCCACCCGCCCATGTTAGCTTATAATGATGCATAATGCACCTTAAACTCTGGGTGTGCTGCACACTGTGTGATTTGCTGATTGCAAATTAATATTTATACATTTGAGTCCAGTTATGGCGAACATGAGTATGATTAGTCTGCAGCATTCTAGTTCTTACTGAAGCCACCGAATACGGAGGATACAGTGAGACAACAGTAAACGTCTGTGCATGCTCTATGAATTATGAACAGATAAAATGGGTCAGTATGAGTGAGGAAACGGTCTAAAACACTGAAATATAGTGAAATTATCATATAAATTATGCATAAGCTTCTCAGATAGAGGAAAATGTTTACTCACATGAATTATTCATTGTTTATGTGTTTCATTAGCATTTTTTTTTTTTGGTTCTTGGAAACAAGAAAAGTTCATAAGAGCGAGAAACGACTGATGCTGTTTTATTCCTCTTCACATGGTGAGCTTAAAAACTCTGGTGATATGTATGTGATTGCTGTCGCTTTGCATCCATCTTCAGGTCAGTGACCCAGACTTAATGGCGGGTGAATGGTTTGTATATGACATCAGATGTATGATCCTGCTGTGTTCTCTGTTGTTTGGAGTGATATCTAGGTTCATCAGCTGCTGGACTTCATTACAGCGCACTGACAGCCAGTCTGCGCTCTGATAAATGAATCTGGCTCATGCCGGACTTAACATGCAAATCTCAGTGCCAGTAATGTCAGGCTGAGGTGCATCTGAAGCCATGTTAAATATCTGAATAAGTAATGTGTCTGGATTGAGAACCATGAACCTGTGAGGAGAATCTCGGTTGCATAACAAAACATGTTAAAAGATGGAACTGAACAACTGGGTGATACTGTGATTACACAAGTCCTAAAATGTATTATGTGCAATACAGACAGAAAAAAAAACTTTCATGCACGTTACACTGAAGTCATTAGAGCAGCTCAGTTTTGTAAATGTCATAGATCTTACTGTGAATGTTTCATGCATATATATGTACATTTTTTTATTCTGAAGTAGTTCTAAAATCACATTGGAAACGTCACGAGTGACATAGGCGGAAGTACCGCGGTAGGGTGAAAAAACTCCATCTCATTTTCTCCTCCAAATGGTCCGACATCATTGTTTTACCTTTTTTTTGTGAAGGGCGTTTGACTTAGTCTTTGCACGTTTGCTTTATAAACACTTGATCGGCACTTCCGCCTACGTCACGCGTGACCTTTCCTACGTGATCACGTAATATGTGGTGCATCGCAGAGCAGCGTAAGACAAACATTTGTGGTTAAAAAGTATATAAATCTTAATTTTTTTTGCTAGATAAGACCCTTACTCCTCGGCTGGGATCGTTAGCGCTCTTTGAAGCGGCACTGAAACTGCAGTTTGGACCTTCAACCCATTGCCCTGTTGAAGTCCACAATATGAAGAAAAATCCTGGAAAGTTTTCCCCAAAAACCCTAATTTCTTTTCGACTGAAGAAAGAAAGACATGAACATCTTGGATGTCGTGGGGGTGAGTAAATGATCAGGAAATTTTAATTCTAAAGTGAACTAATTCTTTAATCAAAATGTCATAACTGGCATAAAAGTCCACAACCCCCCAATAATTGGAAATGGCCAAATTGTGATGAATGGCCAAAACTGAATGTGATGAGACAAGAAATGTTTTTTTTATATTTTTTTTTACATTTTTACATATTAAGCTGCATTTCCACCGCAAGAACTTTCCCAAGGAACTAGGGACTTTTGGGGTGGTACTCGGTGTGTTTCGACCACAGGAACCAGGGTCTAAATGAAGTTCCAGGTAAAAATTTCCCCCTCAAAACGGCCCTGCTCGCGAGGTAGTACTTTTTCAAAGTTCAGGAACTTCCGGGGGTGGGACTTGTGCGCTGAATGTGTTGATTGGTTGAGCTCACGCAGCATTGTATTTTAACCTAAAAGTCATTTGCGGTGCGTGCAGTAAGAGTTGTTTGCTATTCGAATCATATAATGGAGTTTAAAAAATACGACCGATGGAATGACGACGAGGTTCAGGCTTTATTAAGTTTACTTGCGGAGGACGAAATCCAGTAGGCTCTGGAAAGTCGTGCACAGTCCTGCATCACCGGACTAATCTTCACGGTACTTTAGACCGCGATGGAAACGCAGACAGCAGCAGGTCTGGAGGGAAAAAATTTCCTGGGACAAATTGTTCCAGGTAATTTCGGTGGAAACGGGGCTAGACATACTAACAAGAGTGAACGTGTACATATTTTTAAATAAAATATTATTTGCAAAGAGTTTAAATGGATTACTTCACAACTAGGCTATAATTAGACCTAGAACTTATTTTACCCCTTAAAAAAAAAAAACTTGGCCCCCCCAATGTTCAAGACATGGTTACGGACTTGCATCACAATACAAAGAAAAAAAGTTCTGTTGCCACTTTCATTTCATCACGACTTTATTTACATTCTGCTGTCATTTTAGCCATTGTAAAACACATTTATTAAACAGGGTAAATTAACGTGAGGGTGCAATTCCAAAAAAAGCTCAGATGGGAGTGTAAAGTTCTGCGCGTGATCTACTGACGACACGCAAATGAAAGAACACAGACGCAGCCGGATCATTTCCATAATGACAAACACAATCTACCAAGAGCAGAGCAAATTAGTGTCTGGTTTAAGACATGCTTATATCAGTAAATTTACGAGTGCAAACCTTAGTAAATCACCTTGCATGATTCATTTAAATACTCTCCTCCCATAAATAACCCTGTCCATGCCTTTTCAGCGCTAATGTTTCACTGCGTGTCTTTAGTAAATCCTGACAGTCATTTTTAACACCAAATGAGGGTTTGCGCTGGTGCAAGGTGTTATCTTAAATCTGGCCCTTAGTTGTCAATATGTTTTTTTTTTCATTGGATGGTTATGGTTATATTTTAGGTTGCGTTTATAAATATCTAGTGATTCTGCCATGTTAATATTAATTTAATGTGTAAAATTCGGGCATGTGGCTGAATGCTCTTGTGGTTCATCTGGTCTCAGTTTAATAAACACTTTGTGCTTGCAGTGGAGATGTGTGTCCACATGTGTGTGAAGGTGTGAAAGTGTCAACACGGTCCTGCGGGCCATCTATGACAGTCATAGTGCAAGCACACACACACACATGCTTGTAAAAAATGAACATGTGTATAACACACTTACAACCATTGCTTCAGTCAGAGTTCACATTTGACCCTTATTCTCTGGGATATTTTTTACTGTCACCACCAAAGATAATGTGTGGAACATCTATGCCTGTCTGGATAGCCTTCCCTGATTGGAGAACAAAGTGATTCTATGATTTAATGCATTTAACTCAGAGAGAGAGAGAGAGAGAGAGAGAGAGAGTCTGTCGGAGGAAATAAAAGCTTTTTTATGTTCATGTAGGGAGGGTCATTAGCATAATATCCTCTTCTGTAAGGTGAACGCAGAATAGTAATTGGCTTGGCCTTTTCTCTCAGTGTGTTGTAAAACAGTTAGGCATTAATTTGAGGATAACTATGCAATTATTTTTGAATGCTGAAAGGTGGGAGGAAGAGAGCTCATGAAAGAGAGAAGAGGAGAGGAGAGGAGAGAGAACGATGATCGGTCTAGTCAGGAAAATAGAGACTAAGACTAGAGAATAAGTCCAGATCAGAGTATATTGAATAAATGCTTCAGTATACAGTGACCAATGCTTGATATAAATGTATATTCATTCTTACAGTTCCAAATACCTTATTAGTGCATTTGGAGTTTGCATTTGAATCAGAAAAAAGCAGTAGTTGACCTAGCAGACAGGGGGCGCCAAACAGGAGGGGCATATTTAAACTCTAAGAGAATATGGTGTAATATAAGTGTAAATTCTAGATTACATGATTTTTTATTATAAAACATGTTCAAAGGGAATGTTAGTGAGATGAATTAAAAGGTCATAAGATTGTGTAGGAACTTTATTATATTACATTTTTGTATGTTGTAAGCACAGTCAGCTGATGGACGTCACGCCCACAGACCTCACACACTCATGCATATGATGGCACACTAAACTGGACACACTTTCACAAAGGCAAAAGTCTCAGTCTGATTGGCCTTCTAAAACAGTGTGGCGATCTATAACAGTCCACCAGGAAACAAAAGACGCATTAACAAGATTTAGAGAAGCAACTAAACGCCGCATTTTAAAAAAATTGTCAAGTTCATAGCTTAAAAACTTCAAAATTCATTCAAGTGTTTTGTTTGAGGCACTTAGTTGAATTTAAAAAAGTGTTGAAGTTTAGAGGAAAAGCACTATTCCTGGATTTCTGAGTGATTTAATTGTATTAGTTGTGTGTTTTCTTACACCTATAATGAAAGATCAGGTGACGCATGGAAAAAAAGTAATTGCAACTTTTTATCTCAAAATCCAGACTTTTTTTTCTCTGAATTTATATCTAACAATCCGGATTATAACTCGCAATTGCAATTTATATCTCATACTCCTGCCTACGTCTACCGTGACCTTTCGGTGTGATTGCGCAATCATTAGCCCATAGCAGAGCAGCGCAAGATGAGCAATTCAGGTTAAAAAGTATATTCATTTAAAAAAAAATGTTTAAATGACCGATGGTTTGGCTAGATAAGACCCCATTCCTCGTCTGGGATTGCGCAGAGCCTCTGAAGCCCTTCCTTTGAAACTGAATTAATTTGGACCTTCAACATTTTGGTTGCCATGGAAGTCTGTGATGGGGGGAAAAATCCTGGAATGTTTTCCTCAAAAAACTTAATTTCTTTTCAACTAAAGAAAGAAAGACATGAACATCTTGGATGAGATGGGGGTGAGTAAAATATCAGGACATTTTCATTTTGAAGTGAACTAATCCTTTAAACCAGACGCTAGTTTGTGCTGCTCTTGGTAGACTGCGTTGGTCATTATGATTCGGCTGCATCTGCGTTCTTTAATTTGCATGTCGTCAGTAGATCATGCGTTGAACTTTACACTTCCATCTGCACTTTTGGGATTGCTATCTCACGCTAATTTGCGCTGTTTAGTAAATCTGAAAAAGTGGGCGGTCCTTGGCCATTTGCAGCGGTTATAGAGCACAGACGCTAGCTGTGTCCTAATTCAGAGGCTGCATCCTTCGAAAGCCGCGAAAGTCAGACTGAACATTGTTAAATGGGATGGTCTAGCCTACAGAGGACTGTTCTTGCCTCCTAGCAACTGTGACAGCTGCCATTGATGAGCAACAGTAATGTTTGTAGGCCTACTGGACTTGAAAGTTATATTAAACTGTCTGAATAGAAAACAAGGTTCACAAACTGTCTAAATATGTTTACCATGGTTCATTTCTGTATATAATAAAGAGTATAAACTATATATAATCGCATCTTAGTAAGATATGATATATTTAAATTGTTTTCAAATCATTTGTATCATTGGATATTTGAGTAAGCTGAAACCCAATACTTACGTTTAAAAGTGTAATTCGGCAATTTCTCTCAGAAAAATCCTGTCATCACTGGCGCACAATGAATTCTTTGGTAGGCAAGGCCGTGAAGGATCCATCTGTTATATTCTTCATTTCACAGGAAACGAAGGACGCATTTGGAGGAGCCTTCGAATTGGGACAGCCTTCGTCACGCCACGGTGACGCAATCGGCCTTTTAATGCGTCTTTCGAAGGATGCAGCCTCTGAATTGCGACGCAGCTATAATGTCGGTCTGGCTACGCGAGAGACTGATAGGTGACAGCTGTGGTTTGTTGTTTCTGTGTGTAAGAACTATACTTGGCAGTGGCAGTGTTGTCAGCTGTTTCTTGTAAGTGAAAGGTTAGTGATGATTTCAAAAACACCTAAATATTACAGCTTCCAGACAGCTGTCAATAACGGTCTGCTCTACACCTGAAAGCCAAAACACACACACAAACATCCATGGAGTCTTTCAGACATCTGATCGTCTCATTGTTAAATCTTGACTTCATAAAACATTCTTTAAAATACAGAACAATGATCATGTGTTTAAATTCACACTGATTACCCACATAAATGCTTCCTAACACCACTAAGACAGACCACCAACATTCTGATACTACAACAAATCTTTTAGGAGAACTTTTACAATAATTTCCTTGTTGGGCAAGCTATGAATGCAAAATGACACTAGTATTACTAGGATGTTCAGAACATTCAGATATTTCTATGTTTATGGGCCAGTCACAATATTCACACTTGCGGTATTTGCACTAGACCACTTGTCTATTTATATGATGCATTTTCTGTATTTGACCCAATTTGGTTATATGTAATATCTAATTAATGTAACGTACACTGGAAAGTGTTCTTCAAGTTCTTGTGACTTCAGGGCACATGATTTCCTGGATGGGATACTCTTAGCCTCAAATACCAATCTGAAGCGGTATTAGACATAGCATAGATTTAGTGTGTGTTCAGCCACCATGTGGCGGCCACCATGCTTCCTTCACGTGCTATCGGAAATGTCATAATTCCCACTTCTGAAGTCGTGATTACGAGCTTTGTTGCATTCAAGTGCTTTGTTGTCGGAATGAACAGGAATCATGGAGGAAACCAGGTTTATTCTTGCCTTTTTATTGGGAAAATCTTATTAAAACCAAAATTATATGTAGTGTCACATGCACTGACAACCATATAAACATTTCAATGCTATCCAGATCCACCGCTTTCTGATGATTCTGTAATTTCAGTCAAATGCAGACTATTTTCGCTGTGTATAATCCATCCAATACGCTTAATGATTACTCGTATATGTAAATATGCACTACATTAATGACAAGACAAGACGATCTAGCTGTTTTGGGGAAAAAACTAATAAATCATACCTGTTACAGCAGTATTCTCCCCGTCACCATGTTTAAAGTTTATGGCACGCCCATCTCTGGAATTTGGGGATCAAAATTATTTCCGAACTTCCCAGTGGTAAACATCTGAGGGCATTCATGTGCAATTTTTGCCTAGGAAACTCGTACTTATGATAATTCTGATAGCACGTGAAAGCAGCATTATGTAGCACATTCTGACTATGAATCTCCTACTTAGGAAGAGACCACGTGTTAGTCAAAGATACCAATCACTGTTTGTACATGTTGTATACAGGCAGGGTTTTCTGAAAATTAATTATACAATTGTAAAACTAAACCGTTGTAGCCTACAGAAAACACTGTATAAAATAGCAGATGCATTTAAACACTGTGATCAAAGTATTAAGTACTGATTATTCACAGACAAAACTCAGAAAACAAGTGTATATTTATTACTCGCTACACATTTTTAAGTCCACTCATAATGTCCTGTCCAGACATAATGGCTGGGATGTTCTTTACTGGCTGTGTGTTAGAACGTTTTTGTTTAAATTCAGACTTTTAGGACAGAAGCAGTGAAACAGGAAAGTCAAATTTGTGCAGTGTTACTAATGCTTCTAGATCCGGTTTCTCCCAAAGCACTGTGGAAATTCTCTCTCTCTCACACGCACACACACAAAAGTTGTGTTTAACAACAGGAAGAGGGGTATAAACGCAGCAATTTGGCATATTGTCTTGTACAGGCATTTCCTGCTCTGACGTGAATTAGCCCATAAACGGGACGGAAACTGATAGACTTCACTCGCAAGGAAACAAATGCTCCCGTTCATAAAGATCCTCTGATGTCTACTGTCTTGTTCATTGACTTTTATTTGTCTCTTTCCTCATGTTCTCATCCACATCCTCTTGTGAGCTTTAAAACTGTCATTATATGCATGTGAATGTTCACAATGTTATCTTTCTCTTTCCTTTTCCACTTTTCCAATCATATTTATTCAACCGTCTGTCTGTAATGAACAGTTTTTGGTTTGTGCTTCAGTAGAGAAAAGACTATCCTGTACACCATTGGGAATGTGGGGTGTTATTGAGATCTTGATAGTGTTACATGTGGGCCTATTTTTGTTTGTGACTGGTATGTGTGTGTGTGTGTACCTCGAGCCATGTGGCCGAAATCAAGCAGCGTTTCCACTGCCAGGCCAGTAGACCCGCAGCGCTACCCTAAAACTCGAATTTAACACACCTCTATAGAACAATGTCACACAACCCCACCATTTTACCAGCATGAGGAATCTAGCCGACTGAAAACTTGCTAGATTGCAAAATTAAGATAACATTTGGTCTTTACTTAAAGACACAAGACTCCAGCATCGATATTTGACCAATGATTTATGATAAAACCGTGTTACAATGACAGTTATTTATTAATTAGTGCCAGAACTGCACATCAATAATTTTGAATCAAACTGGTATTTATCATTATCTCACATAAAAAGACGTTGCGCCTGCTTCTGTTTATTTTCGATCACAAGAATACACAAAATATCTCCAATAAAGTAAGGCTGTTTGAGCTATCTCTCACATCTCACTATACGGTTATCCTTTCAGCCATAACAAGAGAGGGAGCTCACAGAAAGCAGGAGATATATGATATATGAGTTAACTGGAGTATATGAGTATATAGTCCGGTATCAACAAAGGCACTGGGAAAAGACAGATGAAATATAAAACCAAATAAATTCACGATTATAATAATTTATGATTAGTTCTTTAAGCGTTCTCTGGTATTTTCCATAATCATATGTGTATTTATTATAGCAACGGTTAGCATAAGTAGCCTTTAGCATCGCATATAAATAATCAGAAAACCCATCGGATCGCAGTCAGAAGTTATTTCAAACACTCGCTGGTCTGAAAGTGTTTATAGGCTTTAAAACACACAGTTTCTGCCAGTCTCGTGTTAATCTTGAGTACCTATAGAGTAGTTTTGCATCCTTCATATCTCCAAAGAGTCTTTAGTTTTATCATATTTATAAAAGACAGAAACGCTGTACCATTTTTTTCCGAAAACAGCCGAACTCGTGGAGGAGTGCAGTGGAGTACGTGTTGTTTACATTATATACACTTGCCAACAAAACACAGACATCTGATACAGTTTCACTCACCGGCTTCGACTCATGACAGGGAACAAACAAACACACTTGATAAACTCCGTTGTTGCTCCGGAAAAACAAACTGCACCCACTGTTTCCTTAACGCTGGGTTCTTTGGGAAGCTGAACAAGGTTATCTTTCCCTCACAACCATAAACACACTTCTTTAATCTTCTTTAATGACACTGTTGATTTTGTGGTCTAAAAACAAAATGCCAGCACTGCCAACGGCTTCCATAACCTGAACGAAGCTCGTTGATGGGCACACTCTTGCTCTCGCTCTGGTTAATGTGCACACGCGCTCATCCGGAAGTAGTGCCCATACAAGCAATTCCGCCTATTATGATCTCACACAGGCCCATACTCTGAAATGTATTCGAATCCGGAAGAAGTGTATTTGGCACAGAAGTACTCTGTCATATGTCCAACTATTTTTTTTTTTTTATTTTGGCCATGTTTAGCATGAGAATGGTCTCATTCTCTTTTGGTTTAGTTTTCCCTGTTCCCGTTTTGCCTAAGTTCCCGGTCATTGTTAGTTCCCATGGTCATTAATGAGTTAAACACCTGTTCCCTGTTCTGCTGATTATCCTCCCTTGTATATATATATATATAAGCCTTTAGTTCATTCAGTTCTTCGTTCAGTCTCGTTGAATGTTGGATTTGGTTGATTTATTCTGATCTCCTGCATGTTTCCTTGATTGTAAAAAAAAACTTAAATGGACTTGCTTGCAGTCTGCCTGCTCTGTTTACAGCAGGGAGAAGCAAAGCCTCAAGGACCACATAAGGAAATATTTAGACCTGGCGTGCCTCACCAACTTCCCTGAACCAGTCCAAGGCATGCCTGTCCATGGATGGTCCTCTGGAAGATTTTGCCGTGCATGTGGAGTGGGTGCTGGTGAATAACGGATTGCTTTTTACCATCTGCCCTCCTGAGGACATCACCAGGCCCACTCCGGACCCAGAGCCCAGCCAGCCACCTCCCACACACTGCACGGAGCATATTCCTGGTCCCTGGGTGGCCAGTGCTCACAGAAGAATGAGCGGATTTCGTCAGAGGGACATGTTGAGATCTGGGTACATACATGGAGCTGGCTCAGAGGCTGTGGTTTCTGCAATTCTATTGTCCAAGGACCACTGAATGGGTCTGACAATTAGATTTGGTGGAAGGACAGGTTCTGGATGTTCAGGGACTTCCTCTGGAGTATGAAGACGTGCGTCTGACTTGACATTCTTTGTCCCTGGACAATAGGATATTGTGAAATCAAAGCGAGTGAAGAAGAGAGTTCATCTTGCCTGTCTAGGGTTGAGGCATTTAGCTTCATTAAGATATTCCAGATTTTGATGGTCTGTGAGCAAAACAAAGGATAACGGATTCCATTTCTCCATTCCTCCAAAGGGTTAGCTAGATGGTGAGCAACTCACTCCCAATATTGTAATTTTGCTCTGTCGGGGTGAGTTTCTTGAAGAAGGCAGCACATGGATGGAGTCGGGATGGTTTCCCCTGCTGCTGCGACAACACAGCTGAATGTGGAAGCATCCACTTCCACTGTAAATGGCTTGTCTGGATTAGGGTAAATCAACAGTGGAGCAGAGGTGAAAGCTTCTTTGAGGCGTTGAATGGCTTAAGTGGCATCAGAGTTTTTAGACAGAGACTTGGGCCTGCCTTTCAGTAGAGACATAAGAGGTGCAGTAATGGAACTATCGTTTTTTTATGAAGCAACGATAGAAATTGGAGAAACCTACAAAATGCTGGAGCTCTTTAATGGTGGTGGTTGTTGGCCATGAGCAGACTGCATCCACTTTACCCTCGTCCATCTTGATGCCTTCTGCACTTAAGAAATAGCCAAGGAACTGATTGGAGGACTGGTGGAAGGTGTATTTTTTCTGAATTGAGTTAGAGTTAGTATTTGGATGGTTTAACACACTTCGGATGTACAGCTTAGTGAAGACAGTTGCACCCCTTAACCATTCCAAAGTGGCTGGGACTAGGGGAAGTGGGTAACGGACCTTGACAGTGATTTTGTTGAGAGCCCGGTAATCAATGCAAGGCTGCAAGCCTCCTTCCTTTTTGGCCAAAAAGAAAAAACTGTAAGCAGCAGGGGAAGTTTAAGGGTGGATGTAGCCTTGTTGCAGGGCTTCCTCCGCATACTCCTCCATGGCCTTCTGTTTGGGTATGGAGAGTGGATATGTTTTACCACTTGGGACAGAAGACATCTTGATAGTGGGCATTGTTGCTCTACGGGACTCTCGGTGGATGTGGAGTTGATGGAGATGGTATTACAAGTAGTAGGCTGGACATTGTGGAAAACAGTCAGGAAAACACTTCAAGACGTCTCCATTGGACCAGGACAAAAAAAGGATTGTGTTTCACGAGCCAGGGGCACCCTAGAATCCCACCTGCAGTTGACTTCTCCAGAACCAGAGGGATAATGTTCTCTACATTAAGGCATCCTAGCTGGAATTGGATAGGTCCCACACAGAATTGTACATGGCCACAGCTGAACGGTTTGCCCATTACTGAGTAGAATTTGTAGGTAGTTTTATTGGGCTTTTTCTTGGGATTAAGTTGGTAGCAGAGTTCCCTGGATACTAAATTCAGAGGCAGCAAGAGTTACAATAGAGGTAAGTGGCGATGTATTAACATTAGGACATGTTATGTTATGTGACTCACCATGGGACGCGGTGGTTGAACAGGGCAGAAGTGGTTGAACTAATGTCCACCAGTTCCACAATACAAACACAATTTCTGGTCAGCCAACAGTGCCGCTCAGCAGATGTTATCAATCTGCATGGTGTAGCCGTGACATCATGCTGGAGAACATAAAAAAAAATGGGTGGTGACTTTGAAGATGCTTAAAAGAAGGTCATTTTCGGTTTACTTCACATTGTTGGTTTACTGCATTTCCTGTACTACAAGCTACTACATTTGTGTTATTTCATAATTTTTATGATTTTTGGTTCTAAAATGTGGAAAATAATAACAAATGCTGTTACTTTATATTAATCAAAGAATCATGACAAATATGTATCACTGTTTCCACAAAAATATTCAGCAGAACTGTTTTCAACATTGATTAAGTAAAGGAGTAAAATCATATTCATTATGTACCACTCCTCAGCCTATAAGCAAAAGCTTTAACAACACAGTATTTTCCCTTTTTTTCTGTGTGTCTCTAGGAATGTGTGATGTTGTCTAGAAGCAGCCACCAGCCCACTCATGTCTGCGGTTTACCTATAATCCTTCCTTGATCTGGTGATTTGATGGATTTATTGTACCTGTGGCCACATGATCAGCAGCAGTCTAGTGTTTAGTAGAAATCACTGCTGTATGCCTCTCTGTGTCAATCCAAACGAACAGAGCTAAAGACTGCTTACACATGTTCCTCTGGCTTAATGTCAGACATCTCAGGATTCTGGAAAGATCTAGACAGAGGAAAACTGCTCATATGGCAGATTTTAGAGAAATAGCCCTGCTGTTATATAACTTTCATCATTTTTTTTTTACAAAGAACAAGAGCTCTTTAAAGTCAAGTTGATTCTGATAGCTTTCTATCGTTCATCAGATGGAACTAATTGTTCTGAAAGAAATAGACTCTGTGACGTTATTGTTATAGCCGTGTCTAATTCTCGTAGAATTAGAATGATTATTAAAACATTATAGTTATTGTTATAGTTATCATCCTTGGTGTGAACAGCCCTAGTATACCCAACCAACCTGTATGCTGTATTTCTTCCATGGAACAGAAATGGTTTTGAAGAATATTTACACCAGTCTTTTATAAAAAAACATTTTAAAAAAACATATAGTGACCATAGCTCCAAAATAGCTCCTTTTGTGGCATATTCCAGTCATCTGAAGTCATATTGTGTCAGAAACAGAAATGTAGGTTTTTCACTGAAAAATTCCCCTCCACCGCAGACACAATACTACTGTCTTTTGGTAAAAACGGTAGTTTAACCATTAATAATAATTAACTAGCAGGCAATGCAAGGTGTTCAGCATCTGACGGAAATATATGGCACATAATTACATAAGCTGACTAAAAAAAAAACGCAGTATGTAAAACACTCATTCTAGAAGCCGTGTGGGCAGATGTTCCATACACTAATTATATCTTCAAATGTTCTAAACTCAAATGACAATGCATAAACTCCAACTCCAAGCTCCAAAACAAGCCCCCCCCAAATCTTCCAGTTCTTCCAATAAAACCCTTCCAAGTGAACCCTCTCGCAGGGGTGAGGTGTTAAAAATTGATTCTTATCTGTATTGGCACGGCGTGAACCTCTTCAGTGGTTGCCATGACACCGGATGACCTTTTCCCGCGGAACGGAATGTAATCATGACATCATGAAGCAGCGTAAGAACTTATCTTCTCTAAAAAGATCTTTCTCCCCGTCAACTATGGTCACGCATCCTGTTTTTAGGTAAAGCGCATCTAAGAGCGCGAGTGTGTAGATATATGGCGACTCACCCTCTGGTCAAGGTTACACTTTTCCTTTGTTTAATGACTCTCTTCACGAGCCCAAGGTTAGCAATAAACTCGCTCCCTGGCACCTTTTCACAGCCCCAGATCTGAGATGAGACGTATGCGTCTTTGGGGACTGCCATTAGAATCTATTTTAATGTGTTACACAAACAGTTTGTCTCGCTGTTCTTTGGCCTCTGTATCGCGCCGCGTCTCAGCGAGGAATGGCTGAAGGCTGCTTTCGTGCATGCCAGTGGCCCACTTATAACTTAAATGACTAGTTTAGTTAACCTCTCCGCTCAAGTCCAACATATCGTTATGGCAGCAACCGCATAATCTCACTGGCATTAACATCCGTCATCTTCCCTCTCCGGCTATAAATAATACTGTCAGTACTTGCACTCGCATCCGCGCGCGCGCAGTGGAAGAGTGAATCAGGCTCCAGAGGTGAAGCACTTTGATAGTCCGGCAGATGAAATATTTGCTGACTTCTCTCACCTCAGGGACTGCCGCGCTGATGGAGCCACTCAGATGTGGCCCTGCGAGTCTCAGAGGATTTTCCACAGCCCACTTTCTGCTCGATCCGTGCCAATTAAGCAGCCGAATTATGTATAATAGTGGGAGTGACTCGGATTTGCCAGAGCAGGAATGCAGAGGCCAGGATGACAGAGGGATACCGTTGAATAATTAGAGTGAATTTTCAGAGCCCTGGAAGCTCAATCATACTGTGCCAGACGCTAACTATTTTTAACCTTATCTCTTTCTTTCTCTTTCTTTGTAATTTGTTCTGATTTCACTTTTTTCTCACTTTGCTTTGCATGGTGTGGAATTGCAGCAGGTGTCCTCAGTGTCATGCAGAAGCCACTGCCACGACTGGAGTACGGAAAAGGGTCTGAAACTCTTAAAAATCACTGAACAAATAGTGAGGTGTCAACCTTTCCGATAATTGATGGTCAGATCATTTTTAAGAGGTCAAACCAAAGTTTCATTTTCTATTTACAAATTTTCTGGATTTTCTGGAGATTTGGAGGAACACAGACATAGCCTATAATGTGTAAATAAAACTCTTTTATTACATTAATTGGATGTTCGAAAACATTATCTAACAAGTAGTTCTTCCTTGTGTGCTTAATTGTATTGTACTTGTAGTGCACTTTAAAAAGTACACTGTAATAATGTCAAATTAAAAGTTTTACTTTAAAGTACATTTACTTTAAAAATGCATAGTACAACACACTTATTTTTAATCCATTGACTAATATCCTAAAGCACATCGTCATGTTCGGCAGCGGCAGGTCTTAAAGTGACAGCAGCCAATAATGATGTCTGTCATTGATGTTAATCACTGAACAAAGGGAACAGAGAAAATTGTAGCTTTAATTAGAATTAATTTATATTTAATGTATAATGTATGCAGTTAAGAAAGGTGTTTGATTCCATTTCTGTATATGTCTAAGTAGGAAGGCCACAGGTAAATGTGACATTTATTATAACGGGTTTATGTGAAGAATGTTCACTTAAATTAAAAAAAAAATTTTTTTTAAAGCGTAATAAATGTTGATATTGATATAGCTTTCAATTATACTGTAATGTTGAATGTCTATCATTAATTTTTTTTTTTAAATCAGTTTCATCTAGACATCAGTAGCTGTATTAATATCAGTGATACTGGCCTTTATTTAAAAAAAGATGACATTACAACAAATATTTAAAATATACTGTCTTTAAGTTGTTTCTACATTAATTTGGAGAGTAACTGTGAAATTATTACAGTATCAAATATGAAAAAATCGATAAATTACAAAAAAAAAAAATTATCAATTGACAGCACTAATTTAAAGTTATTACATTTTAAATGTACTAAACTGCAACTTCATCAATGACAATTGTGTAATTAAATATACATAAATATATGTCAAGCAAGTTTGAATGACATTAAAGTATTTTAGTTTACCATAAATGCTTGTCAGTAAATTCGGCAGTACACTTTCACAGAATGCCAAAAAATATATAATTATAAAATTATATACAAATATGTACTTAAGTCCTACTTAAGAGGGTCAAAAAACACTCAAATTAATTAATATAAATTTAAACTATAATATATTTTCATTTCATTGTAAATAATAGTGTCTAAAACATTATATTCAGTTCACACTTATATTCTCGCATATAAGTATATTTCTGTAATAAGGGCTCACATCAAAACATGTAATTGATGCCCCTGATGCTGTAAAGCGACTGTGTGTTACTGTAGAAAGTGCAGAGTGTTCTTGTAAAGGTAGTGTTGGACTCGCAGATGAGAGATCAGGCTCCAACTTTACATTTGGTGAGGAATGAATTAACGGCCTATAATTGAAGCTGGAAGTGAGTCAAAGTGATTTTGAGGGATCTTTATTTTGTGAAATTAAAACAGACTGCTGCAGCCCTGCAGTGCCGCCATCATAACATCTGTCCATCTATCCCGAGCACATCACACACTACCCACCAATACACACACAATTAACTGATGTTGCTAAGCTACAGCTGATTGGACCATCTGTGTGTGTGTGAAATAAATACATTAGGAAAGTTGGGATTTCGGATCGGATATTAGGTAGTGAAGAGTATTAGGTAGTCACAGACTCTTTTGACTTACTAAGTAACTTCCAAAAGCAACCTGAATGCCATATACCAGCCATTTAGACTTAGAAGAATAACACACTACATGACTTTTACCCAGATTTTTTAACCCAGTTTGCTGGAGAAGGAGGCTTGGAGGCACAGTCATCTTTCGTCATCAAGACGATGGGAACAGACTTTTTTAGCTTCAGATTATGATTCCATCCAGTCGTCGGTGATTGAACATGTTTGATATTTTGAGACGATTTTAGAACATCTTTTGTTTTCATTTGTCATGCGTCTCCTAGCAACAATGTGCATATTTCTGCAAGAATGACCTGAAAGTCTGGGATCCTTTAGTGTTTGATGCCCAGTTTTGCAATATCAGGAAGTGTATGATGCCTAGTGTTTTAAAATATGTGCACAATTGTAAAGTTGTTTAGTGTATTCCAGCCTTTAGTACATTATACAAACAAAAATATCCTAAAAAGCATGCAATGAAATCTAATAATATTACTATTAACTGCATATATAGGCCCAACAATATGCAATATTGTTATTACAACATAGTATAGGCTGAACAGGAAAAGGACCATTACAGTTTCTAAATGTCTGATAAATTCAAATAAATCAAGATCTTGGCAATAATTCACACAAAATATGCTGTCAACATAAACCATGTTTGTCCGTATTGCAAAATTATGTTTTAAAAATGTCTTTCAATATAGTCTTTTTTTATACCATATAGTTTTGTTCATGGTTTTTGAGAATGAAGAATGAATTAGATCTGTCTAATTTGGCTGCTTCTACAAAGTGGGAGAATTTGCAGCAAAATGCCATATATTTTGATTGGACACACTGTCTTTGACATAAGCTGCATAAGAAATAGGAAGTGTTTTGCCTCAGTCGCAATGAAACGACAGTTGTGATAGTCTTTTCTTCCCTATTATGATGTATATCCAAGTGAAACGGCTTCTCAAACAAGAACAAATGTAGGGCGGGGCTTGATTTTGTCCGTGTGGAATTGATTGGATGGTTGTGGTTTGCTATTGGTCCTCGCCCTCGTCATCAGACAAAAGAAGAGATGTTGCTGCAAGAGTTATTTTGATTAAAGATTACGAGGCCAAAGAAAAAATATATATTATGATGTGCACGGATAAATAATTTATAATAAATACTGCAATATTCCACAGAAACATAAGTCAACACTCAAAAAAAAAACTCATTAGACAAACTCAATTTAAAGGTGCAGTGTGTAGTATTTATGAGGATCTTTTGACAAAAATGTGTTCAGTGGTGTATAAATACCTTACATAATGTACCGTTATGTTTTTATTACCTTGAGCCATTTCAATCTACATACACTGCGGGTCCCCTTACAGTGAAATTGCCATTTTGCGTTATCATATTTCTACAGTAGCCCTAAACGGAAAAAAATACTCTCTATTGTCATTTTTGTCCTGTGTTGGCCACCGTAGCTTCTCTATATGCTTCGAAAGGGAGGGGTGAGTGGTGAATTTGCAACCTCACCGCTAGATGCCGCTAAAATTTACACAGTGCACCTTTAATAGAGGGCACATATTTCTTTCCAATAAATATGTGTAGCCCCAACTCATAAAAAACAAATCCATGCAATGATGTAATTGAGTTATTTCAACTCAATTTGATCAAATACAGTTTAAATGAAACTGATACATTTATAGTGACTTTTTATGCTCGTCAAACTTAAATTATAACATTTCATTGGAAAATCAATTATAAGCAGTTTCATTCACAATGTATATAATGAACAAATAAGAAAAGAGTGGTGTCACAAAAACTCCAAATGTCCAACATAACTGAACCTTAATTTAATTGTGTTCAATCAACCTAATATATTTAAAACTGGAGTTTACTTAATTAATTTGTGTTAAAACTAAATGTTGTTGATGACATAGCAGATAATGAGGTAGCCCCCGAACGACTGACATCTCTCTCTTTTCAAACAGAAATAGAGAATATTTGTTTTCAATTTGATTTGCATTATTTAAAACCTGACATTTCAACGTTTCTTTAGACATACGTCTCATGTTTCTGTGACAAGTATTCGCTAAGTTACAGTTCATTTTCTATCAGAATGAACTTCATTGAGAGAGAGAGGCGGCATATCGCGCATCATGTTTGCTTTCTTTTCTTTTTCAAAAAGAAAAACATTTTGTTTTTGCTGTGAGTATACACAAATAAAATCGAATGATGTATGACCAAAATCGACATTATCGAGTATTTTGAGTCTCTTTCGTACTGATAAGAAAAAACATGAGGTGGTCGTGACAAAATAAATTGTGTTACTTTAATTACAAGAGTAACGAGGCAAAATATAATTTTTTGAGTGAATTTTGATGATTTTTCATGGTGACTTTAAAAGATGATAGGTCTTTCTATACTATGCAACGCTTATATGGTTAGTAGCATTTTATTATTTGCATTTTATTCAGATAATCTAAGGCAACATTACATTCTTTTCCCATTTTGTATTAAACCATAATGGCAAGATGGCAGAACGAGAATGAACAGACACAGGCTTCTCTCCTCCAAACTTCACAATATTACAGCACAGATCATAATCAATACACCCTCGCTCACACCAACACCTCCAGTGCGATTGCTCATCAGGCCTTTACCTCCAGCAGCCTTTGACCCGGGGGTCAGAGGTCACATGTCCCAGTTTCAAAGATTTGATTGGGCCGTGTTCTAATTACTGCTTTGTCATTGACATAGCACCTCTCTCTCCTTCCCTGTCTCTCTCTCCCGCATCCCTCGTGTTTGGTAGCCTTGTACAGGCGTCGTTTCGCCCTCCCCCCGTCCGCCGATTGCCTGCAGAGGCCGTCGTAACGAGATGTCAGCCCACTATGAATTCTAATTTAGCTCGGGCCAGTCTGTGTCAGTTATTTGTAACGTTCCACAGGATCATCAGCCTGCGGAGAGGCCGTGCAGCGGCTCACCACCGCCGCGCCACTGATTATGAGTAAATTACTTGTTTTCTTCTCATTTTCGCAATGTTTTCAGCACTTCAACAGCAACATTACAGGGCCAAATCCCAAATGGGCACTATGCAAAGGTTAATAATCCTGTTAATTAATGAACAAACCTGATATTGAGCATAACATATAATCGCTGAAGGATTACAACCCAAATTAGTAGAGTTGCGGCAATTAGACTGATGATTAACGTTTTAAGTGTGAGACTAAGAGCCCATGCGCTCCACGATGGGTTGTAAAACTCATACTGTTGTTGAGGGAGGTTGTGGAAATGTTACCGTGCGCATTAAGCGTGGTGCGCACCGTAGTGTGCGCGCCCGGGGTGGCTGTGAAACGCGTGGTCCCAGCGGGGGCGAGCGGCAACAGCTGGTCCCGCTCTAGCCCGGTGCTGTGCGCAAAATGATCTCTCCATCAGCATGCGCTCACATCTGTATTCATCCACGAGTCTTATCAATAAACAGACCGCTGACAATTAGGCAAATCCAAGGGGGGACAAAATATCCATCTAAAAAAAAAAAACTCCAGCCTTACGCTTTAATCACTGTTAATCAATAAAATGCCTTCAGATCTTTTAATTAAAGTTTTATTTGTGGGGAATCGTGTCTGTGAGATGCAGGTTTTCCATTAATGGCAGCGGGACGCTGATATTGGCTGCTTGGCCGGTCACGCTGGGGATCCGCGTTTCTGTAATTGCATTTTGTCACCTACAGAGGGAGGTGAGCGTGCCAGTTAAAGGTAGAGGGAAATCTCTCCCTAACAATTATTGTCGAGCAAATTACCAGGTAGGCAATATCTAAACTGTCAGGAGAGGTTAAGAAGAAATGGTTTAAGGAAATGAGGCGCTCAGCCGTTCATCATGGAGGCAGTTTCTGAGTCCAAATTGAAAAAATGTCATTCTATCTACAGGAATTAGACCATGTTAGCTTTGCTTATCACAGCTGCTGACAGAGGACAGGGGATAAAACTGTGTCATAAATGCTCTCTCTCTTTTCACTACGGCTGTCCATCTGAAATAAAACCAAAGAGTGTGAGACCGCTGGTTGTACGGAAGAGATTTACAGTGAACGAGAGAAGAAACCCCTTGATTCCCCCTTTAGTGGTATCAATGGAGAACAGTTTTGTAGTCACATGAGAGCTGTATGCTGCCATCTGCTTCATTCTCAGCGTGGTGCCTCAACACACACACACACACACACACACTGAACACTCTGGTGCACATGCAAAAATACACAGACACGTGTACAAGTTTAATAAGGGTGCATACAATTTAAGGAATAAATTCAATTTGAGAAGGAGAGTGTAGGCTATTTATGCTTGACGAAAACTATATCCGTTTAAAGGACTGCAGTGCTGGGATGGCCTTTAAACTGAAAATTAGGTTATGGTAAACCATTTCTGCAGAGAGAAGTCACTGAAGCAGTGGAAGGTTTAAGTCAAGAAACTGTAGAATCAAATATAAACTAACATAATCAGGAGACTGGACAGCATAACGCGATAGAAATCGTAAGTGTGCGTGTGTGTGTGTGTGTGTGTGCCTACTTAACCGTATTTTGGGAACAAATTTGTACCCAGTAGTGACAAAACCTGACAAAATCTCCAAAAGCCTCCCTTTGGGGACGTCCTCATATGTAAAATTGGTATAAAAATAAAGTTTACTTTTTTTTTTTTATGTAAAAATGCTAAAAGTTTTCTATGACGGTAGGTTTAGGGTGTGGGTTAGGGTTGTATATAAAAACAACCGAAGTCTATGCAATGTCCCTATTTAGATAGCTATAGTAAACGTGTGTGTGAGTGAGTGTGGTCCAGGTAAACCCTATATTATGAGGACAAAAAGTCCCCATAAAGATGCCAATATCCGAAATTCTTGTCCTTGTGGGGAAATTTTTTGGTCCCCATGAGGAAAACGGCTCATAAATCCATTTTTGCAAATTTAAAAATGCCTGTAGTTTGTGTGATGGGTAGGTTTATGGGTAGGGTTAGTGTAAGGGGGGAGAATATACAGTTTGTACAGTATAAACATCATTATGTCCCCATAAAACATGAAAACGTGTGTGTGTGTGTGTGTGTGTGTGTGTGTGTGTGTGTGTGTGTGCGTATGTGTGTGTGTGTGTGCGCGCGTGTGTGTGTATGTATATTAGTTAATGTCTACAAGTCATATATGTTAAAAAGTTATTATTCATACACAAACATACATATTTGGGCTATATATATATATATATATATTCCATATATTCATAAGATATTCCAAGAATCCAGTTGTAATTATTATTATTATTATTATTTCTTTTTTTTAGCCAATAATGACAGTGGTACATTCACATTTAGGCCTTGACCGAATCAGTCTTTTTTCATACTCCACTTACAAAAAGTACTGTGGTGAGATGTCAATTATGATTTCAGATGGTAAATGGTGATTCTCTGATATAAGTACTGAATGCATATTGATAATATTTCCCCATGCATATTTCAAAGAATTACCATGGCAAATGTTCAAAATACCACACTTCAGGCAGTGATTGTGTCTTTGGTTTACATGCATGACATTGAACATGTTATTACTTTGCTCATTTATCGTGAGGAATTGTGCGCTATAGCTTCATTGTGCTGCTGAGTTGTATTCCTGCATCACTGAGGCTGCTAAGCTAGGCTAAGCGCTAGCAGTACTGTCTGTATAGCCAGACAGCCGCCATGTTTTTCTGGACGTTTCTACTTGTCGGTGTTAACTCAGCATTGAATTTGCGGTTGAATAGCACAATCCTGTTTTTATTATTGTTTTTCTGTGAAATCGGCCCATTTTGAGGTTTAATGGTGGCGTGGAGTGTTAGCGGTGAAACGGCTCTCCGGGGAACAGAGCATCAGGCAGCTGAATTTCCACAGCCATTAAGCAGTCTCCATTCAATTAGAATGCATAGAATCCTGACACGCCATAACTTACAGCCCTCTCGGCCAACATAAAGCATGTCTATAGTGCAGCTCCCCGCTCTAAAAATACTGAGCCAATCTGACCGCCACTTTTATAGGAAGCTAATTACATCCTTGATTTTTTTGTTTCAGAAAATTAAACCGGGATTAATGGTTCACCTTATGTGAGGGGGAGAGCGGCCCAGGTTTGTGTGCTTTAATACAGATAGATACAGTGAGCCAGATGATGTTCCCGCACAGCCTCAGACTCGCCTGCCATCAATTAGACCGCGCCTCAGACCAGCACTCTCATACCTCCACGTCTAATAAATTATGCCGCATATCAGAAATGGCACGGTTA
Organism: Rhinogobio ventralis; assembly: GCA_039654625.1. NCBI lineage: Eukaryota > Metazoa > Chordata > Actinopteri > Cypriniformes > Gobionidae > Rhinogobio > Rhinogobio ventralis. The sequence goes on along the minus strand of CM077197.1, from coordinate 40,078,844 downwards.
CCTATTTAAAAAACAGGATTGTGTCGGGGAGAGCCATAAATATGAAATATGAAAGGCAACAAATTGAGACAGTCAATAAAATCTGAGATTTGTTACCAGGCTAAATGCTACGTGCGGAAAGGTGTTGCTGACAATCAGGAGTTATGATGATAGAAATGGACTTTGATTGGTGTTTAATTTTTTTGCGCTGGAGTGGACGCTTCTTATTTACCACTGGATTAATTATATTCCACTTCCGCCAAATACAGACATTATTCCTAATACAGATGTCATTGTAAAAATCACCTCTTTCTGACACCGAGATTGCTTTCATTTATTCATTATTATTGCGTAGAGAATCTCATTTAAAAAGTTGCACCTTGCTGTTTTCCATTTTCGAGGTGGAAAATCAATGCGCTTGGTGTATTTATGCATATAAATGAATCCACAGTACTTTTGTGCAGTGGATTTTTGGCATTTGACCAGTAATATCTCCCTTTTCCACAGTTTATACACTGAAAATATGTTTTTTCAAAGTTTTTAAATAAAGCAAAGATTATTGGATTATGTTTAACAAAAAAAAAAAATCTGATTTCAGTCTTTCTACTTCAGTGTTTCTTGCTGTTTCTTTGTAATTAGTTGTGAAATTTTCTAGCAATGAGTAACAATAATGTCAATTCCTACACCAAATTTTGTTTCATAGGTTTATAAATGCACATTATATATGTAGGCCTCCCAGCAGTTTCTGACCTTCTGTGTCTCTAATTGCTTGTTACATAAATCTGTCCTGAAGCTTGAAATAAAAGCCTTTATAGGGCACTCACCTGAGCTCATGAAAGGCCTGCGAGGTGACTTTGACGAAGCCCAGAACAGCCACATTTGTTTGGAATTAGTATGAGCACACCTCGTGTGCATGTGTGCGTGCTCAGACCAGGTAGTGGATCACAGAACAAGGGATTTCTTGGCTGGTGGCCGATCGCAGGTGAGCCTTCCTGCCATCAACAACAAAGTGTGGTCCGGCATGTTCACGCTCAGAGGTCACGAGAGGTCACCGCCGCTGCAGGTTCTGACAGCCTGACGGATAAAAAAGAGGTGACGCTGAACTGATGTTTTCTGGACCACCCGTGTTCCCCATTCTGTTTGCATTAATGTGAAAGGGGTTGGCCAGAATAGACAGAGCCATAAAACTAGACGGAATCAGATGTGATGTAAGAGGCCAATGGGGCCAAATCGGACATGTTTCCATAGTGACTGCCGCCACAGCCACTGGTTCACTCTAAGATTTAAGATTCCAAGAAACAAAACTAAAGCCAGGTGTCTGTCATGAACAGATATGGCATCTCTAGGAATGAAAGTCCTGCCTTTCAGTGGAAAGAGCCAATGGGCTTTCTAGTTACACATCCACATTACCTGGACCATGCACCCTACCTTAATTGTATTATATATTTATTTATTATATATTCTCCCAGTAACCGTTTCACAGGTTGTATCACTCCGCCTGCAACATTTCTCACAGAGACTGTCATGCCGGATGAGCAAACCTCCATAATTTTACAAACTGTTTTTGTGTCACGGAATGTAGTTTTAAGAGCTTTTTAGGCGAGAATGTAGTTTTATATATATATATATACATAGCGCCTGTTTTACAATTTGTAGACGCTTTCGCAGATGCGAGCTCCAGGCCTTCAGCGGCCGTTCAGCGATCATGTACCCGCCAAGAATATTATATATTATAATATATTATTGTTCAATAAATATTATGTATTTGGTATTGGGAAAGGGTCCGTTAGTGATTGTAATTTCGAACTCAGTGACAGTTACATTATTAAACCACTAGATGGCGGCAAAGACTGCCTTTATGCGTGCCTGGTTGTAAACAAGGAAGTTGTTTTAGCGCTGTCTTGGGAAATCTTTTAAAAAGGACAAAGATATTGCTTTCCTCAGTGGACATTCAAACTGATTTTTTATAATGTATATTATGGACATTGACCTGAAGAATGAATACTATATCAGATGCAGGTAATACACTCGTTTAGTCGATCTCTCTCTCATAATACTCTACTCTACATAATACAATAAGCTTCAATGAAGCGACTCAACGTTCCTTCATTACCAGCTCTAAAGTAACGTTTTAGAATTAGTAATGGAGACTTGTGCTCAACTGTTAAACTGTCAATTTGAGATTGTAAGAGCTGTGCGAGTAAACCTCACTCCCCTGGCCTCAAGAGGCGCGCTAGCGACTGATGCTAATGTCTGCGTCCTTTAGTGCCCTTGTTAGAGCGCCGCCTCCCACGCGGAGACCCCGGTTTGAATCCCGCTTGGAGCAGGTCAAGTAGGACCAGTAAAATTGACGGGCTAGATCTGTTAAACTGCTGCAGAGCAAGTATGGACACACAGATACACAGACATGCTGCTGTGAGCATGTAAGATATGCTGCTGCTGCATAAATAGACATACATAAATCCCATAGCAGATCTAGTCAGGTGGAGCTGGGGAGGTGGAGCTGGGGAGGTGGAGGGGTTCAGAGGAACTCTGATAGCGCTGCAGGACAGCAAACAGTGAACCAGACTATTTAAATGTTGAGCAAGCAATCTCATTGGCTGCAGGATCAGCAGAGGCCAATCAGCTTGTGCCATGCATTAATGATCTGATTGCTTGCAGACTGCATGTAAAGGACTACTGTCATATATAAATGCCTTTTTTTTTACCTTCTATTCATTAAAGTATCCTGAAAAAGGATGTAAAATGTAAAAACTGTATCATTGATTCCAAAAAAATATTAACTGTTTTCAACATTGATAATAATAAGAAATTATTAGAATAAGAAAGCTTATTAGAATGATTTCTGAAGGGTCATGTGACACTGAAGACTCTGAAAATTCAGCTTTGATCACAGAAATAAATTATATTTTAAAGCATATTAAAATAAAATACATTTTTATCAAATATTTGCAGCCTTGGTAAACATAAAACATGAAAACTTTTGAAAGCTGTACCATATAGTATGACATTATGACAGTCTAACTAGGCTTTATTACAGGGCTAATATTGTACAATATGACAAGCAACAACCGTAAATGGCACAGTATAAACTCCTTCTCAGAGTTATTTCCATTCTAAAGTCTTGTAAAGTCTTGGTCTACAAAACAGCAAATGTTCTCTCTTGTTCACAGTTCAACACCACTTGGGATCAAATCAACGTTTGCATTACCAGCCCTGAGTCATAATCATGAGACCAGCAACTGGCCAGTTTTTGTTTCTTAACAGCTCTACGACATTCGTTCTTCATTTTCACAGACGTGATGCAGTTTTGTGGTGGCCTTTGAACTATTGGAGGTATTGAAGGATTTAGAGTAGGTCTGTGTGAGAGCCCAGTGTTTCTGCCAAACGGCCCTGAGCAGACTGCCTGTGCTCATATCTGGGGAGAGAAAATTAATGCTTATTAATGGGGCCTATAAAAGCGACTAATTGAGCATTCCGGAACTTGCTGAGTTTGGCATCTGCTGCTGACATTCCGCAGCACAGGGCTTAAACGCACACACACACACACCTCACGCTGTCTCTCTCTGTCTCTCTCTGACATTAGGTCAGGCCATTAAAAATCAGAGAAGCTCGACAGGTTATTACTGTGACTGACATGTTAATGACACCTGGTCTCGCTACCCAGGGTTCAGTGCAAAGCCAGCCTGTGTGTTTGAAGGAGCCGCCGCTGAAGTGTTGGGAAACTACAATTACGACATGAATGTAGATTTAAAACACATATGTGTTTTCGTGTCAGGCGTCGTCTCCTTCCCAGATGTCTCCAGAAGAGCCATCTCCATGCATTTCTGTGCGTGAGTGTGTTAATGCGATCAAACGCCCTTGGTTGAGAACCGCAGAGGTCATGTGTCTTCCATTATCTGGGTTTTTTTCTAATCAGCCTGCAGTGGCTGAGATTAAACAGCGAAGAATTCTCCCATCAAACTCTGCCGTCGTAAATCCAGCTCACCTTGGAGACCAGAAGGGAAGTGCACATCTGTAAACCAATCATCACTCGGCTCCCCCGTCAAACACACTCCCGCTCAGACACACGCTGACGTATGCAGGCATATGCTTAGTGAAATACTTCACTTCACATATTTAATTTGCTCAACTTCATGTTTGTTTGTGATGTTATTCTGATGTGTTGACTAACATACTAAAGCACATGTAAAGGACTTGATTACAATTTTAACTGTAATGTGTTATTAGATTTTACATTTAAGGTTAATATATTCTAAATGTAGTAAAATGCAGCTTCATCATTAAATTGATTAAATAACAAATATATTTAACTATGACATACAAGTTTTAAATGTTAAAATTAAGTTATATTAATGTAAGTATATTTTAGTTTATTATAAATGCTGTCAGTACATTCAGCAATTTAACCATATTTCAAAGACAATAAGAATAATAATGAAATAACGACATATAAAGACGTACTTAAGTCCTTCTTAAGTGGGTCAAAAAAGCTCTCTAAAGTTCAGCTGATTGCATTTAATATATATTTTTATGTAATTGCAATTAACATGCAATTAAGGGTCTGAAAACATTACATTCAGTTCCGCTATATATTACACAACAGAGAACACACACACATTTTATCCCCATAATGTATAACCACACACACACATACACATAATGTATAACCACACACACACACACACACAATTTTTCCCTATAACGTATAACCACACACATAAACACACACACACATTTTGTCCCTATAACGTATAACCACACACATAAACACACACATACATTTTGTCCCCATAACGTATAACCACACACACACATACACATAATGTATAACCACACACACACACACACACACAATTTGTCCCTATAACGTATAACCACACACATAAACACACACACACATTTTGTCCCCATAACATATAACCACACACACACATTTTGTCCCCATAATGTATAACCACACACACATACACATAATGTATAACCACACACATACACACACATTTTGTCCCATAACGTATAACCACACACACACACACACACACACATATACATTTTGTCCCCATAATGTATAACCACACACACATACACATAATGTATAATCAAACACACACACATACACACACACACATTTTGTCCCCATTAACGTATAACCACACACATACACACACACCCACACATTTTGTCCCCATAACGTATGACCACACACATACACACACACACACACACATTTTGTCCCCATAACGTATGACCACATACACACACATATACACACACATACAGACACACACAAACACACACACAACATTGGTCATGTGACAACATCTCTCTGCCCCTGCAGGTCATTTTCTCTTTTCACCTGGGTGAGCTCAAGCTTAATGAATTCAGCACATCGATTGGCTTGATGATTCACTCTGTGATATTCGTATTATTATGCCTGAGTATTTCTAGTTTCCAGTCAAAAACACATTCCATCGCCCCTAAGGGAATCTTTCATGTCTATATGAGAAAACAGACTCGTCTCTCTGTTCTCTTACCGTCTCTCTGCTTTACTCTGAGTTCTGGAGACTCATTTATGAGTGTGTGGATTGTCTTATAAAGCTTCAGTGTCATTGGGGTGAAATTCTGCTAGATACAATGATTTATAATGCATCACATTATAGACAAACTGAAATGAGTAATGTTTGAGAGGATTTGTTTTGTAGTTATACAGGGGTCCTACAACCCTTGTGAAAAAGAAGTATACTTTAAAAAGAGTACTGATTACAGAAATAATACTTAATGTATTGTGAAATGAATGTTTCTAAGCACTCAATTGCATAATTAACTGAAATTAAATGGAAAAAGTATTATAGTAAAAATGTAAACTATATTGGCAAAAGTTTTGGGACATCTGCCTTTACATGCACATGAACTTTAATGACATCCTATTCTTAATCCGTAGGGTTTAATATGGAGTTATAATACAGCTATAACAGTTTCAACTCTTTTGGGAAGGCTTTCCACAAGGTTTAGGAGTGTGTTTATGGGAATTTTTGACCATTCTTCTTGAAGAGCATTTGTGAGGTCAGGCACTGATGTTGGATGAGAAGGCCTGGCTCACAGTCTCCGCTCTAATTCATCCCAAAGGTGTTCTGTCGGGTTGAGGTCAGGACTCTGTGCAGGCCAGTCAAGTTCCTTCACACCAAACTCGCTCATCCATGTCTTTATGGAACTTGCTTTGTGCACTGGTGCGCAGTCATGTTGGAACAGGAAGGGGCCATCCCCAAACTGTTCCCACAAAGTTGGGAGCATGAAATTGTCCAAAATGTCTTGGTATGCTGAAGCATTAAGAGTTCCTTTCACTGGAACTAAGAGGCCAAGCCCAACCCCTGAAAAACAACCCCACACCATAATCCCCCCTCCACCTAACTTTACACTTGGCACAGTGCAGTCAGGCAAGTACCGTTCTCCTAGCAAACGCCAAACCCAGACTCGTCCATCGGATTGCCAGACAGAGAAGCGTGATTGGTCACTCCAGAGAACGTCTCCACTGCTATAGAGTCCAGTGGTGGCGTGCTTTACACCACTGCATCCCACGCTTTGCACTGCACTTGGTGATGTAAGGCTTGGATGCAGCTGCTCGGCCATGGAAACCCATTCCATGAAGCTCTCTACACACTGTTCTTGAGCTAATCTGAAGGCCACACGAAGTTTGGAGGTCTGTAGCTATTGACTCAGCAGAAAGTTGGCGACTTCTGCGCACTGTGCACCTCAGCATGCGCTGACCCCGCTCTGTGATTTTAAGTGGCCACTTGCTTCCACTTTGTTATAATACCACTAACAGTTGACTGTTGAATATTTAGTAGTGAGGAAATTTCACGAATAGACTTATTGCACAGGTGGCAATCTATCACGGTACCACGCTTACCACTGAGCTCCTGAGAGCTACCCATTCTTTCACAAATGTTTGTAGAAGCGCCTGCATGCCTAGTGCTTGATTTATACACCTGTGACCATGGAAGTGATTGGAACACCTGAATTCACTGATTTGGAGGGGTGTCCCAATACTTTTGACAATAAAGTGTATATTAAATGCAATTAGCTGAACCTTTGAGTGCTTTTTTGACCCACTTAAGTAGGATTTAAGAACTATGTAATTTCATAATTACTTCTATTGTCTTTAAAAGATGGTTAAATTGTACTGCTGAATGTACTGACTTATGATATAAACTTTTATGGTAAACTAAAATGACATTAATATACTTTAATGAACATTGCCCACCCTAACTTCAAGTATATACATGCAATGATGCCTTGTAATTTGGCAGTAATAGGGAGGTATCTGTGCCAGAGTCTATGATAACTTAACATGCAGGCTCCATTTGCAGCTCTCTGGTTTCACACTGAGCATATATTTAGTGCATCCATAGAGTAAGATAAAGAGCATTGGACTGCTCTCCCGCCACCTGTAATAAAAATGTCAGCGAGGGGTCTGTGAGGGTTGAGAACACGTTCATAGAGTTTGGGTCGCTTACACACATCTATGCGCATGATTCATTTTGTGGGTTAGTTTGAAATCAAGTGAGAATATTATACAGCAAACTGAATTGAGTAATTAATGACAGAATTTTCATTTTGGTGAAGACTAATAGATTCTTTAGAACTTTAAATGTTAGTTAATGCTAACTATGTTAACAAACGGAACCTTAAATTGTAAAATGTTACCAGTTAATTTAATCACACACTGATAGTTCACACAGAGAAATTATATTTTATTTAATTATATATTAAACTATATTGTTTCTATTGTATGTTGTGTATATTATTAAGTAAAAAGAAAGAGAACAAGTGAGAAAGAGATTATTCTGTTGATCTCAGCTGAATGTGGCAGACACAGATCAGTGCTGTTATAGATCAGCTCAGAAAATCAATCTTTAGAATACTAATGACCTTTGGATCTCTGAATCCCTTCAAACAGGAAGGAATCATGTCTGCTAAGACCACACAGCCGGAGAAAAGAGCCAGCTGGGCCACTGGGAGACATACACACACACACACACACACAATAATAATAATAAAATAAATAAACAAAAGTTCTATTTTTGGCAAATGTAAAGGCCCTTTCAGAAAGAAAGAAGAAAGTTCAACACTCAGGCTGCATCCGAAATTAAATACTTTCCTACTATATAGTAGGCGAAAAACAGTGTGTGACAAAAGAAGTATGTCTGAATTCACAGTACTCATAGAAGAGTAAGTACCTGGATGACCTACTACTTACATTTACATTTATTCATTTAGCAGACTCTTTTATCCAAAGCGACTTACAACTGAGGAGTACAGGAAGCGATCCGTCATAAAGAGGCGAAAAATCACATAAAGTGCCTGAAATACTAAGTTCTGGACATCACCCAAAGCAGCACAAGCTAGAATAGGGAGGGAATTGAGTAAAATAGAATTTTTATTTTTGTATTAATTTTTTTATTAAGATGAGATTAAAGGTGCACTATGTAACATTTTTTCAGTAAAATATCCAAAAACCACTAGGCCAGTGTTATATATTTTGTTCAGTTGAGTACTTATAATATCCCAAATGTTTCCAACTATTTGTAAATCGTGAGAAAATTGCTATTTTAATCAAGGAACCAGGACGTGTGAGAGAGTCGCCTGTCAATTGCGTCATATCTGCGTTACCCTCGGTTTCTGGTTTTATTTAGCAGAAACGCTTTACTCTTACTGCAGTGTGCAACAAGTGTCACAGCAGCCGCCGAGCGAACGCACAGAGTAACGTCATAACATCATTTTCAACACACTCAAATGTATCTAATATGATAAACAGAGCTGCGTTACCTCATACTCATGACTGGAAAAGCGGAATTGGCGCCGGCGACTGTGGCATAATAAAAGTCCCGCTGCTCACGAGGCATGTGTTGCGTTTATCTTATTAACAATCGCTCCAGCGGCCTTGCTCAGCTCCCACAACACTCGGGTCTGCTCTGCTTCATACTACAGTAACGTTAATAATCGCATCCATGAATATGATTTCTGCCTTTCTTAACATGAGTCCTATCCCGATTCTTTTCCACCAGCTGTGAGGTGAAGACCACATGTCCCAAGATTCTGCGCTCAAACTTGGTGTCATCAAGCTACGCCTTTGTTTTGAATAGGCGACCTCTAGTGGACGGAAAAGTTACATAGTTACATGAGTTTTCAGCTGTATTTTGAATGTTGTCAGTGATTTTGCATTCCGGATGGAGGTGGGAAGATCATTCCACCAGCAAGGAACGGTGAATGAAAATGTTCTGGAGAGTGATTTCATGCCTCTCTGTGATGGTACCACAAGCCGTCACTTCTTAGCTAAGGCGAAGGCTTCTGGTGGGGGTGTAAATTCGTAGGAGCGAGTTGAAGTATGCTGGTGCTGAGCTTGTGATGGATGTGTAAGCGAGCGTCAATGCCTTGAACTTGATGCGAGCAGCGAGTGGTAGCCAGTGCAGAGAGATGCACTTCCAGTGAGATTCTGAAGTGTGCATATGATGTACACTTTACTATCCCATGAGGCCATGGGAGAGGATTTGTGAATAAAGCGATGGAACTGATGCTGGTAGGTCACATGACAATGACATCATGGCGCATTTAGTATGTCCAGATTACATTCATACTACACACATTCATAATTTATAGAACATACTTTTGTAGTGGTCGTGAAGTAATTATTATTCAAAATAAGTATCAACTCAAGAGAGTATGTGAAGTGGGAAGTACGTGATTTCGGATGCACCCTATGCCTCTGCACTTACTCCTGATTCCTCTCAACATGGGGACAGGAGAGATGTCAGTCAATACATGGGAAAACTAACTAACTAACAAACTAACTTGAGTTACTTATTTGAAAATTACATTTTGTTGAAAATGTAAAAGTAATGCCTTACCCTCAACACTGAATATAATATACCATTTTAATTGTGTAAAAAAATCATATATATATATGCACTATATTGCCAAAAGTATTGGGACACCCCTCCAAATCATTGAATTCAGGTGTTCCAATCACTTCCATGGCCAATAGCTACAGACCTCCAAACTTCATGTGGCCTTCAGATTAGCTCAAGAACAGTGTGTAGAGAGCTTCATGGAATGGGTTGCAGTGGGATGCTGTGGTGTAAAGCACACCGCCACTGGACTCTAGAGCAGTGGAGACGTGTTCTCTGGAGTGACCAATCACGCTTCTCTGTCTGGCAATCCGATGAGCGAGTATGGGTTTGGCGGTTGCCAGGAGAACGGTACTTGCCTGACTGAATTGTGCCAAGTGTAAAGTTTGGTGGAGGGGGGATTATGGTGTGGGGTTGTTTTTCAGGGGTTGGGCTTGGCCGCTTAGTTCCAGTGAAAGGAACTCTTAATGCTTCAGCATACCAAGACATTTTGGACAATTTCATGCTCCCAACTTTGTGGGAACAGTTTGGGGATGGCCCCTTCCTGTTCCAACATGACTGCGCACCAGTGCACAAAGCAAGGTCCATAAAGACATGGATGAGCGAGTTTGGTGTGGAGGAACTTGACTGGCCTGCACAGAGTCCTGACCTCAACCCGATAGAACACCTTTGGGATGAATTAGAGCGGAGACTGTGAGCCAGGCCTTCTCGTCCAACATCAGTGTCTGACCTCACAAATGTGCTTCTAGAAGAATGGTCAAAAATTCCCATAAACACACTCCTAAACCTTGTGGAAAGCCTTCCCAGAAGAGTTGAAGCTGTTATAGCTGCAAAGGGCAATATAGTGTGTGTGTGTGTGTGTATATATATATTAAATTGATCAAAAAGTGACAGTACAAAATAAAATAAATATATTTTGAGATTATTTCAAATAAATGCAGCTCTTTTGAACTTTCACAAAAAAACAACAACAAAAAAACAGAGAAAATGTATCACAGTTTCCACAAAAATGTTATGAAGAATGATTTCTGAAGCATCACGTGACACTGAAGACTGGAGTAATGATGCTGCTGCTTTGCCAATACTGGAATGAATTACATTTTAAAATAGAAAAAAATTAAACAAAACTATTTCAGATTGTATTTATATTTGATTGTTGTAAATATTTAAAATTTTTCAATAAATGTACTTTTACATTTTATTTTTAATTTACATTAAAATATTTAATTATAAAAAATAAAATAAAATATATATTTAAAAAAAATAGAACTATATTGTAGAATAATTATTGTTGCAATTAGTGATCACAACTTTTTTTGTCTATATATACAATTGACTAAAATTCAAAATTTAAGGCAGCACAAACACTTTAAGTTGAAGCAACACATTATTAGTTATTCTCATATTGAATTTTAAGTTGTGATAACTAATTGCAGCAGTATGTTTTACAGTGTAAGCTGTTAGGGTTAAATCTAAAGGAAATTGTATATTTTATGTCATATATTGCAGCATTAACAAGTGGCTAATGTGTATTGGTTCCCATATTAAAAATCCCTGTGAGTGTGTGTGTATATGTGTGTGTGTGAGGCCTATCTGCATGTGCAGAGCCTGTCTTTATGTATTGATGTAGCACACATATTAGCGTGTGTGCGTGTTGTGTGAGTGTTTCTCTCTGTTGCCGGCGCTGTCAGTGTGCTGAACGCCTCTCACAGCTTGTCAAAGGTGTTGACCAGAACCTGCACGAGCCTTTTTCCTCTCTAACAACTGCACAACACACACACACACACACAGCTCCATGGGTGCCCACTCCTCTGACAGGATGTGCTGCTGGCACAAATTGTAATTCATAAAGGTTAAGGGGGTCAATGCCTTTTATCAGCCGCCCGTGTGTGTGAGAGTGTGTGCTGTCTGATGAGGGCCGCATGCAAATACACCCACTCAAGATGTTCAACTCACCGAAGGGGGAAGGGATGTGTAGTAAAGAAGAAAAAAGAGACAGTCGAGCATGAGAATGAGGCGGAGGAGTGCTGAGAGGACCATAAAGAACAGAGAATATAGACTAGAGAAAGTGATAAAGAGGGTGAACGGAGGATAAACGTGATCTCAGTGACAGTGAAAGAGAGACAATTAAACACCCGTATACTGTTCCCTGGTGAATAATCTGTCTTAAAGCCATCCTCCTAAAGCACGATTCTGCTCAGTTTAGCTCATTTTGGCCGTATTCCTTTTAAAAAAAAAATATGTATATGCAAAAAAAGAAAGAAAGAAATAATACAAATCTATGAAACATAATGACAATAAAATGTAATGTTCATAGTACGTTTCAATTAATATGCTATGTTTAAAGAAATAGTATAATATAAAAATTTAAAACAGAATTATGTTATATTTTTGTAACATGACGTTACATGCATGTTTAATTTAATAAGTGCAGTTACGATGGACATAAAAACAAAATTATTTTGCATTTTAAATCTTAAAATATCCCTTGGCACTTTGATGAAATATTGAGTCAAGAAAGACAGATGCAATCACTTTTTATGGTTTATTCGTCACGCTGGAAATAGAAGGTCAAGTTGAGTGCACTGCATGATGGGACACAGTGATGGGGTGCAGTGCATGATGGAATACAGACAGTGCATGATGGATACAAACAGTGCATGATGGGATACAGTGCATGATGGGATACAGTGATGGGAGACAGTGCATGATGGGATACAGTGATGGGAGACAGTGCATGATGGGAGACAGTGCATGATGGGATACAGTGATGGGAGACAGTGCATGATGGGATACAGTGCATGATGGGATACAGTGATGGGAGACAGTGCATGATGGGATACAGTGATGGGAGACAGTGCATGATGGGATACAGTGATGGGAGACAGTGTATGATGGGAGACAGTGCATGATGGGATACAGTGATGGGAGACAGTGCATGATGGGATACAGTGCATGATGGGATACAGTGATGGGAGACAGTGCATGATGGGATACAGTGATGGGAGACAGTGTATGATGGGAGACAGTGCATGATGAGATACAGTGATGGGAGACAGTGCATGATGGGATACAGTGATGGGAGACAGTGCATGATGGGAGACAGTGCATGATGAGATACAGTGATGGGAGACACTGCATGATGGGATACAGTGATGGGAGACAGTGCATGATGGGAGACAGTGCATGATGAGATACAGTGATGGGAGACAGTGCATGATGGGATACAGTGATGGGAGACAGTGCATGATGGGAGACAGTGCATGATGAGATACAGTGATGGGAGACAGTGCATGATGGGATACAGTGCATGATGGGATACAGTGATGGGAGACAGTGCATGATGGCATACAGTGATGGGAGACAGTGCATGATGGGATACAGTGATGGGAGACAGTGCATGATGGGAGACAGTGCATGATGAGATACAGTGATGGGAGGCAGTGCATGATGGGATACAGTGATGGGAGACAGTGCATGATGGGATACAGTGATGGTAGACAGTGCATGATGGGAGACAGTGCATGATGGGATACAGTGATGGGAGACAGTGCATGATGGGAGACAGTGCATGATGGGATACAGTGCATAATGGGATACAGTGATGGGAGACAGTGCATGATGGGAGACAGTGCATGATGAGATACAGTGAGGGTAGACAGTGCATGATGGGATACAGTGCATGATGGGATACAGTGATGGGAGACACTGCATGATGGGATACAGTGCATGATGGGATACATTACAGCTCCATGGTTATGGAATGCTCATCCTTTGGCAATAGAGGGTATGTGTGTGAAGTCACCGTCGGCCGGAGTGATGTGGCAATTACGCCGCAATTCACAGAAACAACCTGACTCCAGACAGCGAAACGTTGATTTGCAGTTATCATTTTGTGTTGAATTTGGTGGTAAAATCATACCCTATAAATTGTATTGTTATATACTGTATTGACAACTCATCAGTTAAATATTTATCATTGTATATTCTGCCTAATTTGATGTTTTTAAATAAACACTGACAAAAACTATACAAGTTTTAGGGCTGGGCGATATGATGATATATAAAACTGATATAAGTGATCACCTGGATTTAGACCTATATTGTATTTATATAAAGCATTCACAGGCAAATTTGCTTTATGTATATCCACGGTGTTGAAATGAGGCTCATATAAATGTCAGGAAACATGATTCCTGGCTGCATGTCAATATCCGTAGATCACTGGATCTTTGGTAAGTTGTAAGGAACACTATGAAGTCCAGCCTTTAGTTTAAACTGACAACCGTTTGCTTTACTCATGTTTTCTCAGTTTCCTCTATTAGCTCCAGTCATGCAGCAGCTCTTCTGCCACTCAGTCCGGCTGAAGGGGAGTGTTCCGGCGGGAAAGTGCACATCCATGCATACCCTCTAAGAAATTCCCCAACACTTTGTTTTAAGAAGGCTCTAAAGCAGGGTTCCTCAAAAGGCTCTAAAGCAGGGTGTCCTGCAGAGTTCAGCTCAACCCCTGATCAAACACACCTACCTGTGATTTTCTAGTGATCATGAAGACCTTGATTAGCTTGCTCAGGTGTGTTTGGATCAGGGTTGGAGCTGAACTCCGCAGGACAGTGGCCCTCCAGGACCGAGTGTGGGAACTCTGCTTCAAAGACTCATCGTTTTAAAGCTGTTTATTGTCGTTGAGTATACTCTGTTATTTCTGTTTTTACTTTATTGCTGCCATTGTTGTTATTACCCTGTGTAGCACTTTAGGTTTGAGAAAAGCGCAATATAAATAAAATGCATATTATTATTATTATCATTACTCTGTATTCTACACACACAGAAAGCTAACATGCGCCGCATACATACTACATACTACATGCTACAGAAGCAGTAAGAGCAGTGGCGGTCCAGTGTGTGTGTTGATTGGCAGATGTGTTCACTAGGGAGAGCAGTGGGTGCAGGAGGCACTTCAGGCTCACTGACCCCCTCTGGTGGAAAGGGGACACGGGGAATGGGAGCATCCCATTCTGCAGAGCATTAAGAAGTAAAGTGCATAAAATTGCAATGCTCTGCCATTTGCTCACATGTTTTGAACATGAAATATCAAACAGTCCATCACTTATCAGTTGATCACAGTTATCTTAATCTTCATTTGGATTTTTGGTGCTATTAACCCTGTAACATAATTAAACAGGAAACGCTTTACAATAAGGCTCCATTTGTTGATGTTAGTAAACTGCATTAGTTATCATGAGTAAACGATGAAAATATTATTTTCAGCATTATTAAAAATCTAAAATGTGTTAATATTTTTTAATGGATTTGAGCTCACATGAACTAAAAATTATTTAATAACGTCATCAAAATGTAATAAATACTGTAACAAATGTTCTGCTCATTGTTAGTTCATGTTATAGTTAATGTGGTTGCACTTTATTTTATAGTACATGCACTTACAGTGAACTTACCTAAGAAAGTACTGGGCGATAGGAGGTAACTACAGGGGTTAAGGTTAGGTTTAGGGGTAGGTTCAGGGTTAGTACCTAGCTATTATAAGTAGTATATAGTATGTACATGGGGAACAGGACTGTAAAATAAAGTGCTAATGTTAATGCATTACTTTATTGCAAAGTGTTACCATTAAACACAGGCAACCCCCATAATTATATTCTATTATTTTTCATTTAAATGCATTTTTACTTATTTTGTCAATGACAACACAGTTCCATATAAAAACCCATTTCTGCCACGTGGAGAAAAACTTGCTTTGTTGAACCATAATTATGACATTCAGAGTAGGAATTATGAGATGAAAACTTGAAATTATGACATGCAAATTCATAATTATGAGACTAAGTCTTGGTTTCACAGACAGGGCTTAGATTAAGCCATGATTAGACCTTAGTTCAATTAGGACGTTTATAAATGTGCCTTAGAAAAAAAAACTTATTGGTTTAATTACTGAATTACTGGTGTTTCAACTTAATTACCATGGCAATTTTTTTTCTATGTGGCAGAAATGGGCTTTTACTTCTGAGACATACTACTGAGATTATTAGATATTCTCAAAGAGTTTTATATTAACTGATAAAATCTAAATAAACTGACTGCAAAGTTGCTATGTAACATCCAATTTTTAACAAATCTGTTAAACAAATATAATTGAACATAAAAGATAATAACATGTAATATATGAGAATAACATAATATTTAAAACATTCATGAACCTTCTAGCATCATTAGAGTGTGATGAGGCGCTGATGTGAGTGTGTTCTGGGTGTGTGTGCGTGTGAGATTGAGTGCTTCTCACCTGCACTGATCACACCTGAGGCTCCAGCCGTCAGTGCACTCATTACCTGAACCTCCACACGAGCCACGGCACCCGCGGGCCATTCATCACCCTCAAGCAGACAAATACTGCATGTGGAAGTGCTGGACACTTTCAGCAGACGCTCAGTGACAGCTGCTCGGGGAGAAACCAGAGGAAAGCTATATTTACATGGGCAGATTACAGAAGTATTTTCTGTCTCTTTTTGTTGAACAGAGATATTATATTATGTTTGGATTGTCTATATCTTTAATGCAGGTCCTAACACAATTAGGGCAGTATTACAGTATAGAAGCGCACATAAGAAAAAATCATGCTTTGGTAAATCATAATTATAACATAAAAATTTAAATTATGACATACGTAGTCACAAATATGACATTAAAAGTATTAAAATCTGATTTTTTTATTGAATATTTACAGAATTTCTGTCATAATTGTGGCACAATTTAAAATTTTTGTCAAAATTCAGACTTTTTATGTCATAATCAGTGTTGGGTGTGATTAATTACTTAAGTAATTTAATTACTTTTCCATTGAAGGAATTGTTATTTGAATTACAGTTATTTGTGATGTTATTGCATTTAATATTATATAGAACAATTCTATATAAAACAATAGTGGATGTAAAATCAAAACTCAACGTCTAATGTTAAAATTTATGTTTTTAATGTAACATTCTCCCTTGAAATACTTTGATCAGTTCAAGAATAATTTATGCAATTTTATATTATTTATTTGAAAAAAAAAAAATGTAAGTGCAGTTTCATGTCTATCCTTGTTGAGGTTGATATGGGATTTAGAGAGTAATTAGTAATAAGTAATACAATACTTTTTAGAGAGAGTAGGCTAATTAATACAGTAATCTAATTACACTGTTGAAGATGTAATTAGTCGATAGTAATTAACTACATTTTTAGAGTAACTTACCCAACACTGGATGATGTACAAAAATGTTTTATTTTCTTTAAACAATTACTCATTTTATGTTTTATTATAGGCAGCCAAGTTCTGCAATCCACATTTACATTCAGCTCAAACATTTTTTATGCTGCCACAGAAACTATCCTCAAATTAAAACAATTTTAGTATTGATTTCGTTTTGCATATTTTTCTTTTTGTGTGCCCACTTGTAATTTGTTATGTATTTATGTGTATATTTAAATTCCAAAAATAATAATTAAATCAATTTATATATGTTTATAAATAAATAAATGAATGAATGAATGAATAAATAAATAAATCGTTCACTATATGAAAAGCTCTAAGGCTGTGTTCGATCTTTAAACAAAAAACGTAATTATAGTTAATACATTCATATTATATTGGTGTATTTATGATAACGTCAAAGTAATTATGTAAAAAAAAAATTGTAGCATATTGAATTGTCTCTGAGCTTATTCCAATAAAGCTCGGAAGCAACGACCTTGCGTTGACGTCACACCAACATCCGGGTCATTGCGCAGAGTCAGTTGTGCGCAGGCGCAGTACAGCCAGTGGTTCGACCTCTGCCTTCGGTGAGTGCGTTCGTTCCGAACACATAAATCTACATCCATCCTACATCCTCTGTCTCTATGCACACAGAGTGGCGCGTTTGACTGGGATATTGTTAGGAGACGTGTTTGTTGCGTACGATAGTTGTATTTCTAAAGCTCTTCATATAAATCTCCTCTGACCTTATATTTTGTCTTTGCAGAAGTCCCGGCCGCTCAAAATCACATTTCAAAATGTTCACCTGCGCAAAGTTCGTCTCCACACCCGCCCTGGTGAGTGGTGTTGACTTCACAAACAGTGTTAGTGTGCTTTAACTGTGTTTTGTTGATGTTCGGCCTGCAGGTTGAGCTTGACGTCAGTGATTCATTCATTCATTCATAGACGGATTTTAAAGGGTTAACGTTAACGTAAAACGTCACGCGCGGTTATAGTTTACCTTTGACCTTTTGCTTGTCAGTGTCAAAGTTTTGAGTTCGCAAAACGCGGAAGTTAAGGTCAAACGATGTGCTAGTTAATAAGACATTAATCTGTGTTAGTGGAAAGTGTTATTCCACCTAGTCTGGTATTTATTGCAGTGATTTAAGATGTCAGTTGTCTTTCTATCATCATTATCAAATGGGTTTTGTTTATTTTTATTGGTTGGTATCCTCCAAAGTAACTTGGGGTAAGGTATTTTATTGGCAGTAACCTGAGGAGACAGTTGTCTATCAAGGGCACAATGGTGCTCCTTCACAGGATGTCCTCTCGTGGGACTGAACTTAAAACATTTAAAGGAGTAGTTCACTTTAAAATGGAAACGACCCCATGATTTACTCACCCTCAAGCCATCCTAGGTGTATATGACTTTCTTCTTTCAGCCAAACACAATCGGTGTTATATTAAAGGTGCACTATGTAACCTTTCCGTCCGCTAGAGGTCGCCTATTCAAAACAAAGGTGTAGTTTGACGCCAAGTTTGAGCGCAGAATCTTGGGACATGTGGTCTTCACCTCACAGCCGGTGGAAAAGAATCGGGATAGGACTCGGGCAGAAAGGCAGAAATCATGTTCATGGATGCGATTATTAATGTTACTGTAGTATGAAGCAGAGCAAGTGTTGTGGGAGCTGAGCAAGGCCGCTGGAGCGATTGTTAATAAGATGAGCGCAACACACGCCTCGCAAGCGGCAGGACTTTTATTATGCTATAGTCGCCGGCGCCATTTCCGCTTTTCCGGTCATGAGTATGAGGTAACGCAGCTCTGTTTATCATATTAGATACATTTGAGTGTGTTAAAAATTGTTATGACGTTACTCTGTGTGTTCGCTCTGCGGCTGCTATGACACTTGTTGCACACTGCAGTAAGAGTAAAGCGTTTCTGCTAAATAAAACCGGAAGCAGCTTTACTGGCAGATATGACGCAATTGACAGGCGACTCCCTCACACTGGTTAAAATAGCAATTTTCTCACGATTTACAAATAGTTGGAAACATTTGGGATATTGTAAGTATCAACTGAACAAAATATATAACACTGGCCTAGTGGTTTTTGGATATTTTACTGAAAAAATTTTACATAGTGCACCTTTAATGAATATCCTGATGTTTCCAAGTTTTATAATGGCAATGATGGGGTCCATTGAGTTTGAAGCTCAAAAAAGTGCCTGCATCCATCCATCATAAAAGTAATCCATACGGCTCCGGGGGGTTAATGTAAGAAAAATATACATGTTTAACACGCTATAAAGTAAAATATCTAGCTTCTGGCGGACCGGACCGCCTTCCGTATTCAACTTACACAGAAAGTGTAACGCATCACAGTTCAAAACACTTACGTTACGTCCAACATCATACGCCGTGCCAGTTACACTTTCTTCGTAAGTTGAATACGGAAGGTGGTCCGCCAGAGTAGATATTTTACTTTATAACGTGTTAAACATGGATATTTTTCTTACACAAACCATCAATTCACTTCAGAAGGCCTTTATTAACTCCCTGGAGCAGTGTGGATTACTTTTTTGAGCTTCAAACTCAATGGACCCTGTCACTGCCCTTTATAAAGCTTGGAAGAGCCAGTATGTGTTTTAATATAACTCTGATTGTATTCGTCTGAAAGAAGAAAGTCATATACACCTAGGATGACTTGAGGGTGAGTAAATCATTGGGTCATTTTTATTTTAAAGGGAACTAATCCTTTAAATGACTTGGCCAGTCTAGGCTACATTCAGACTGCAGGTAAATGTGAACCAAATCCGATTTTATATTTATTTGTTTTGCTCACATGTGACTGTTTTTCTCATGACAGTGTGAACGACACAAATCTCATGGAGTCTGTCCTTTCCGATCTAAACAGGTCGGATGTTTTGCAATGCGACCGCGTTCTGAACAGTAATATCATAATTCATGGGACTTTTATGTCACTCTAGAGTGAAATTTGTCACAATTCTGCACTCATGGGAGTCACTTTAAAGATGGCACACACCTGAAGTTATCAAGACAGTTGTGAAAGGTAGTCAGTGATGTGTCAGAGATAAGTATTCCAGTGACAGCTCTGTATACAAGTGAAACATGATGGCTCATATCATATACGTTTAAAAACTCTGCTCTTTTTTTTTGGCATCCTCATCTTAGTTTTTTTTATATTGCCTGCACATAAATTCGCTGGCTATAAATAAACACATAATCACTTACTTTTAAAGGGGACATAACACACACAGTTTCTGCCAGTCTCATGTTAATCTTTAGTACCTATATAGTTGTAATGCATCCTTCATATCTCCGAAGAGTCTTTAGTTTTATCAGATTTATAAAAGACCGAAACGCTGTACAGATTCTTTCTAAAAACAGCCGAGCTCGTGCAGGCATGCAGTGGGCAGAGCTAAAGAATCACACACACACACAATACATCATAGGATTAGGGATGGAACGATTACCGGTTTAATAAACCATAATAAAATGTACTGACGGTTAGTAATATCGTTTAAAATTGTATGATCATTAAAACCGTGTTTAATTATCATGATTTTGAACACTCGCGGTAAATCCTGTCCAGCCAGCGTCAGTCTAGTGCAGGGCAGGCCCAGCGCGCAACGTTTTTTTTTTTTGAATGAGAAAAAAATGGCGGAAGGCAGTGACAGCGCCAGGAGGTTTTTCAGCCTTCTAAAAGGACCAAATCTGAGGTGTGGACATATTTTGGCTTTTACAGAAGTCCTGAGGGAAACTCAATCGAGGATGATCACCCTCTCTGCAGAACATGGAAGAAGAAAGTCGCTGCAATAGGAGGAAACGCTTGAAATGTGCGAATGCAAGGCAGTGGGCTTTGACCTCAATACTAAAACTACGTCTGGGAAATAACATGAAGCTTGAGCCAAAGACGAACCAACAAGTTCAGACAAGACTAGGGTGACATTTTAAGGGATAATACATTAAAAAACAGATGCAAGTTGCATTTGAATGAAGTGAGAGCGCGCAGCCGTTGTGATACGTGGATGTGCGCTGTTATAATGCGTTGCTATTGACGACAGCCATTAGAACATAGAATCTTGCTTTAAAAAAAAGTGCATAGAGCTGCTCGTTTTATTTGTTAGTTTTATATTTGAAAAATCAACATGTTAATGTGTCAGTGTGTGCATCTGTTTTTTTTTTTTTACACTTTCATCTCATTTGAAAAAAAACGTGATCATATTGATAATCGTGATAATTTGGGTCACTATAATCGTGATATGAAATCATACCGTTTCATCCCTACATGGCATTATCCCTGAATAAGTTTTGATTCACTAATCGTTCGTGTTGTTTACATTTATATGCACTTATGTGCCGATTGCCAACAAAACAGACATTTGATGCAGTTTCACTCACCGCCTGTGGTTAATGACCGGGACCTTTAATTGCTGGGACCGCGCCATATTTCAGTTTCAGTTTGCGTCGAACTGTGCCTTGTTTATAAAACATTCGCATTAAACATCCCCTTTAATGTCCTCTGTGTTTACTTCTGTATGACAGCGTCCTGCGGGACGTCTTTTTATTGTTCTTTTGCGCATACGGGTCAGTTCAGGACCATGATCTGTTCACACTGGGATCTAATATTGGCCACATTTAAAACAACGTGAACAGCTATCTGAGCAATAAATCTGAATTGAGCACTAAGTCTTGCAGTGTGAACGTAGCCAGTTTGTTGATACTCAGCAGTATACACTTGTTTAGGGTTTTAATGGATTTGTCCCATATGAAGACTCTTTAATACTCCAAATATAAATGCATCATCATAAAGGTGCCTTAAAATAGTCAGTGTTGGATGCACACATTTCTTGCGGTGAACCTTGAGCCGTAACTCTTGAAACCTGCTTGTTTCCAGCATACATGCCTTTCAGAAAACAGTTCAATACTGTTTCTTTCAAATTCACTCCTTTTTTGACAGCTGTCTAGGTCGTTCTGTTATAAAGTCAGTGTGTTTTTGTGTGTTGTAGGTGCGTGCGGGCTCCAGGTCCCTGTACAGGCCGCTTTCTGCTGCTGTACTCTCCAGACCAGAGGTCAAACCAGAGGTGAGTGTCAAACCTGCTTTTGCCTCTCAATTGATCTTCTTTCATTTATGGTAACTCTTTATTTGCAGGCTTGAAGGTCATGCTTTGTGGTTGAGTTCATGCAAAAATGTCATTGACTCAGCCTCATGTCTTTCCAAGCCCATAAATCTTTTGGGTAAGCTTAACTTAAATCTGTTCATCATATAAAGTGACCATATCTGTTTCTAAGACTTGAAGATTCATTTGGGTTCATTTTACGACGCCTTTATGACCTAAGTTTTGGTTTCCTCGACTTTCATTGGAGGTACTAAAACCTCTCCGCTTTTCATTAATAATATCTTTGTGTGTTTCGAAGATGAACCAAAGTCTCATGGGTTTGGAACGATATGAGTGCAAGGAAATGACAGGGATGAACTAACCCTATATGGTAATAAAAAAAAATTGTCATATGCTCCTCATAAACTTAACAATTGTTCCTTCTGGTGAGATGTGATTGTCATATTGAAGCTGACACCATGTTTTAGCTCTGTTGCTGTTAAAGGGCGATAGGTGGCAGGCTGAACACACTAGGGTCATGTAGAGGTCATGTAAGTCCTCTCTTGCTCTTGTAGGTCAGTGCTGCTGTCCTGCCTCAGTCGCCCTTCACTCAGGTGGCCCTCAGAAGCTTCCAGACCAGCGCCGTGAGCCGCGACATCGACACCGCCGCTAAGTTCATTGGAGCGGGAGCTGCCACCGTGGGAGTGGCTGGATCCGGAGCTGGAATTGGAACAGTGTTCGGTAGCCTTATCATCGGCTATGCCAGGTCAGATGCATTTCACACTCTTAAACCCTACTGATTAGGGCTGGGTAAAAAAAAATATTGATTTCTTGATTTTTAATAGATTCTCATTTTTACGAACCGATATTGATCGATTAGTCGTCATGTTTTCAATTAATGAATGAACGGAACATTGTAACGCCTCCCATCCAATCGCAATAAACAAAGTCTCAGATTTCAAATTATGTCCGTTTTATAACGAAATTAAAAAAATAAATACTGTTTTGGCGCTGTTTTAATATGGCGTGACAGATCGCAGTAGCGTCTCAGTTCAAGAGAAGTGGCAGCGCGCAGCACACATGAACTGATCATCTCCACTTTAATACCAGTTACAGTGCAAAATAAACATGAATGAACATCTGAAGTATGTTAAAAGAGAGTACAACTTGCTGGAATCCGTATTATGTCTCATGTAATCGCTCCGTGTTTCAACCACGGAAAGACGTCAATAAAATAGCTTGTAAACAATGTCACGTCACATTTACCTCAGAAAAACCATATCTTGTGTCCATAAACTTGATAGTGAGCTAGAAAAATGAACTCTAGAGAGAAGCATTTTGCTAAATATATGCACCACATTGCATTTTCAATATATCATTTTTAATGTTTAATTTAATGCCGGTTTGAATAAATCTGTCAAGTTTTTGACAGCCACCATTGAAATGTTTATGGGCTATTTCCAAATAATGTAATTGGAAAGTTAGTATTATAACTTTTATTATTAAAAAAAACATCCTTAAGTGTCATTTAAGTGTTTGATATTTATCCAAAATAATTGTTTGCAAATGTCTTTGCATGTAATTTCTAGTAAAGCGCAGTGTGTTCTGTTTATTGCAGGAACCCGTCTCTAAAGCAGCAGCTCTTCTCTTACGCCATCCTGGGTTTTGCTCTGTCTGAAGCCATGGGGCTCTTCTGTTTGATGGTGGCTTTCCTGATCCTGTTCGCCATGTAAAAATCTGCTAGATATGTAAACACATTTAGTGCAGTTATGACTACGTTTTTTTGCTGTTGCTACCAAAACGTCTGCTGTCGGTCTCTGCAGGAGAAAAAAGTATGAAGTCCATTATGTTAAAAGAAATCATGTAACAATTAAATATTGTTTAACTGTTTAACCCCCATATTCGGTTCATGCCCATTACATAAGAACAGCAACAGCTCCATCGGTGCTACCGGAGTATCCACCTGAACTTCATCATGGAAATAACCTGATAGCACTTTCTGTACATCAGAATAGGGAAAGTGTGTGTGTGTCTGTAGACTGCTTGTTGATGGACTGTAAATTTATAGCAATTGGTTGTAAGCCAATTAAAAGCTACAATTGCATTTGTAAATTGCGTTAAATAAATTTAGATCACCGTTTACCGTAACTCTGTGGTGTCTGCTTCTTCTTTATATTCATATGCTTATACATTATTTTAATACTATCAAGTTATGCAACTTTTTGTTTTGAAGTACATAAAGCTCTCATTAGTTAACATGAACTAACAATGAAAAATACTTATAGCATTTATTAATCTTAGTCAATTCAACATTTACTTATACATTAAGATCAAAAGATATATTTGTTAATATTGTTTAATGGTACCTGAACTACCAGTTAACAGTTGTATTTTTATTAATTAACCATAACAAAGGTTAAATATTATACAATAGTTAAATATTAACTAATGGGACCTTGATATAATGTATTATCGTTTTAACTTGTACATATATTTAGCATTATATTACAAGTGTTAAATCTGATTTAGAACGAGTTTAAAAACATATATTATGTATATATATATATACATACATAAATGATTCACCAAAGAATAACTTTCGCTCTAAAGGGTTAAAGCTCATATTTATCGCGAGATTATAGTTTAAAGGGCTTGGTTCTGGGGCGAGCTGAGTACCTACGTCTCGCGAGAGTTTGCACATGTGTTTTGGTTTTACTGGAGTTCCTAATTCTCGCGAGAGTTGGTATAAGTGGGCTTTGGCTCTTCAGGGTTCAGCCTGCGGGTGAGTAAGCGCATCAGTACACACTATTTATAAACAGACACGCCCTTTTTACTAGCTTTCGGTTGACTAGTAGAATAGTCTGAATATGTAACACAATAAAAACGCAGCTTTATGACATGTTGAGAGCTTGTCGGTGTTTCTTTGTTATTAATATGGCGACGCATGCTAACAGCTAGCTGAGGTCCCATTGACTTGAATGAGAGCTGAGCATTGATTAGCCTGCTGAGACTGATGTAAACAATCAGTTTTTAGTGCTGATACAGTCCCGGCGTCGCTGGAAATACACTAAATAAATGCAGGTTTGTGGTTAAAGACACGGGCGCTTTAAGTTTAGCTATGTGATAATATAGAAATGGTGATATTTAGAAGATGAATGTGACAATAGGCTGTGCTGTTTTCTGACTGACCATTAGAGCACATTTTACTATTGCATGTGAGTGATTAAAGGGTTTAATAAACACAGACACTAATGTCATTAGTATTTAAGCTTACGTTATAGAGATAGTGATGCATGATGCCTGTCATTCTACCTTTAATCTGATAAATACATCTGTGTCCTGTCAGCTTGGTCTGTAACAACACCAATTCAGTAACAGTAGTGCAGAATAATACTCGTTGTTACTCATGCTTATGGATTAATACTGATTTATATACAGTACTGGTGAAAAGTTTGGAAACATTACTATTTTTCATGTTTTTTAAAGAAGTCTCTAATGCTCATCAAGCCTGCATTTATTTGATCAAAAATACAGAAAAAAAACAGTAATATTGTGAAATATTATTACAATTTAAAATAATGGTTTTCTACTTGAATATACTTTAAAATGTAATTTATTCCTGTGATCAAAGCTGAATTTTCAGCATCATTACTCCAGTCTTCAGTGTCACATGATCCTTCAGAAATCATTCTGATATGATGATTTTTCATAATTTTTTGAACCTGTTATACTTTCTCACGATTTATTGATGAATTAAAAAGAACAAAATTTTTTTCAAAATATACTTTTTTTGTAACAATATAACTCTTAACTATCACTTTTTATCAAGTTGACATCCTTGCTGAATAAAAGCATTCATTTCTTTCAAAAAAGAAAGAAAAATGACAGACCCAGTGTGTTTTTGTTCTTAGGTGTGGCTTTAAATCATAATGTGGGGCCCTATGAAATTCGTTTTATTTTTTCCCAAAATCCGTTTTATTTTTTCCCAAATTCCATTTTTAATTCTTCTGGATTCCATTTTTTGCATGTGTGGTTTTTTTTGGACTCTGGATTACAATTTTAGTAATCAAAAAGCATGTCTAATTAATTGAAATCATGAAACTTATACAATAAAAAAAAAAACGCTTTATGAAATACGTATATATACGTTTAATTTATAAAATACGCTTTATTTTTATGTTTCTTACATTCTATTTTATTTTATTTTTTACCAAATTCTGTGCTTTCTGTTTTAAGTTTTCTGGATTCCATTTTAATGGTTTAATGAAATGTTAATAATCAAAAAGCACGTCTAATTAATTGAATACATAAAAACAATACAATTTCATTTCTAAGAAAAGTTTTTTTATTTCAGAAATTCTGTGTTGTGTATTTAAATTTTTCTGGCAATCAAATGAAGGCATAAAACATTTATTTTTTATTTATACATATTCACTAATCATAATCATTAATCAAATTAAAGAAACATTTATTAATATTATTATTAGTGTTAGTATTATTATTACATTGAGATTCTACTGTACAACGGTAATATATTTCTGTCACAGTTTCTTCAAGTTAAACCGAACCTTTATTTTGATGGGTTGCCGTGAAACAAGTTTCTGTGTGTTTATGATATGACGATAGTTTTTCTCAAACGAAACGGTAAACTGCTGATGAAGTGCCTCTGGAGATGAAGTTCATGCGTTCATGTCCTCATATAGTGAGGTGGCAGAGGCTGGAAACGTCACGTAGCGTCGCTCATATTTAAAAAGTACTGCTTTTTATTTATTCATCAAAATGTTTACAAATATCTAAGTTTTTATGACTGGATTCCCCGATTCTGTCCGCGTTTTCTGCATCGAGGAAATCATAGGGCCCTAATTATGTTGTTGACAAATGAAAAATTGCAAGTTTGATGTGACGTTTTTCCCCTTGTTATCAGGTGGCAGACTGAAGCAGTGAATATGAGTGATGATAAACCGTTCCTCTGCACAGCTCCTGGCTGCGGACAGGCATGTCTTACACACTAACAGATGTTTAAATAAACGCTGCAATTAAGTTACATGCTTGCTGAACATTTTCTTTTTCACATTACTATTTATGCTTTGCGCCTGACTGTCTTGTCTCCAACAGCGATTCACAAACGAAGACCACCTGGCGGTGCATAAACACAAGCATGAGATGACCCTGAGATTTGGTCCGGCACGCAATGAGAGCGTCATCATCGCTGGTGAGTCACCTGATCATCACAATAAAAGAAAACAAACACAAACTATTATTCTTCATGGGTTTATGGCTTTATTGGCTGCTGTTGCAGACCAGACGCCGACGCCGACCCGCTTCCTGAAGAACTGCGAGGAGGTCGGGCTGTTTAACGAGCTCACCAGCCCGTTTGAGCATGACTTTAAAAAGGCCACAGAGGATGACATTAAAAAGGTAAATATGTCCGTTTATTTTGCAATTTATGTGATCATTTTGCAAATACACTATCATTTAAAAGTTTGAGGTCGGTTAGATTTTTTCATGTTTTTGAAAGAAGTCACCAAGGCTGCTTTTATTTGATCAAATAACAGTAATATTGTGCAATATTATTACGATTAAAAATAACGGTTGAATATATTTTAAAATGTAATATATTCCTTTGATGGCAAAGCTGAATTTACAGCATCATTACTAGGGTTGGGAATCGAAAACTTAAATTTTAAAATTAGAATTTTGTTTCCTTTTATCGATTCCTTTGTGCGCATTTTAATATGAGTTTAAACCATTACCTGTGCGCTGTTTTCTGTGCTGAACACACATTCAAAGCGCGTTCACAGAAAGCCTCTCATACTAAATAGTGCACAATACTGAACTGAGTTCTCTTCCGTGTATTTTTGCACTTGAATGAACAAATACACACAAAAATATGTCAAAATATCCTCATAAACACAGTCACTTATTTCTTAAGTGAACGTAAACAGTTAAGAAAGAAAATGCATGTGTAACAATATATTGGATCCGTGCGGCTCTTAAAGTGACAGCAGCCTAATAAACCTGCTGCCGTCTCTATAGTAACAGTGTTTTTTTACATCTGAATGCAGTTTCTGTACCTGAATACCTGAAAATATTAAAACACTTTATTTCAATCTTTATTCAGTTGTATTTATTTGTTGTTTATTAAATTACTGAGTTTTTAATTCTCTTTAATAATGATTGAAATTTATATTAGTTAGGCTAGTTGTATATGCTATTTTTAAACCACCTGCAAGTTCCTTGTGTACGTGTTCTTTAGCCTGTTGATTTTTGTTCATGGTACTCAGATACAATTAAATGTTTTGCAATAATATTTAGAATAAATGTGAATATCATCTACGTTGTTGTTTTTTTTTACCTTATTGGAATTGAAATTAGGAATCAATAAGAAGAATCAGATTTGTTAATATTCAAACGATACCCAACCCTAATCATTACTCCAGTCTTCAGTCATGATCCTCATTCTAATATGCTGATTTGCTGCTTATAAAACAACATTTCTCATTATTATCAATGTTGAAAACTGTTGTGCTGCTTCATATTTTGGTGGAAACGTTGATACACTTTATTTTCAGCATTCTTTGATTTGAATTTATTTTATTTTATAACATTTATTTGAAATAGAAATCTTTTATAACATTATAAATGTCACTTTTGATCAAATTAATGTGTCCTTGCAGAATAAAAGTATTATTTTATTTATTTTTTTTTATCTTACTGACACCTAACTTTTGATTCGGCAGTGTAGGTGCGAGTGGGTTTTATTGGCACTGTAGCAAAAGTCTTAAAGATGGGTCTTATTGTGCATGATTCATTCATGATCTTCCATTAAAATGTAACTCATGAAACTAATTCAATTGAACATTTAAAAATCCATTTAAATTCCCATGGAATTTTGTGACTTGAATGGATAATCAAACTTTGATGAATGTGTGGTTATTGCAGTTGCCTCTGGACTTGTCTCCCCTTGCGACTCCTGTTGTTCGAAACAAGATAGAGGAGCACGCACCCATAGAGTCCCACCGTGACAGTCCTCTTCCCCACCCTGAGTCTACCACCACTGATGACAAGGTGAGACACAGGGCTCCGCCTTACACAGAGCAACATGAGCACTTGCAGGAATGGCTAGGACTTATTTTAGGTAATTCTTACTTAGTGCTTGTCATTTCGTAGCCATTTTTCAATGCAAAGCAAGTCCACCCGGGACGATCCTAGACTCATATTGTGCATGATTGTGTTATCAGTAATTCCTGGTTCCTGGGTCTCCCCTACCTCCTACAACCTTTGTGTTAGCAGTCCAGATTCATTTGGCGGCCTTCTCCCCTCAATCTACCCGTGAAAGGTGCTTGATTTAGCTTGTCCTGGAGCTCCTTGGTTTTAGATGAAAATATATTTCTTCATAGAGCTACAAAAAAATCAGTGGTGAACCATCTATGAAAAAATCTCTTTGTCGGACAGTGTGTGAGAAAGTTGGAACTTCCTTCCTAATTCAGCCAATATGCTGTTTCTGACTTTAAAATTGAAGCTATAACATCTATAATAATAAACATTCACTTTGAGCACTGTGTTATCTGTAGAAGCATAATTTTTACTTTTCAGCTCTAATGTGAACTCTAAGTGCTGAGAATAAACCTCTGCAGAGGGCAGTACTTATTTCGGTAACGCTTTATTTTACAGTGTCCTTGTTATGCATGTTACATGTAGTTACTCTTGCATAATTACATGCAACTAACCCTAAACCAAACCCTATCCCTATAGTAAGTACATGTAGTTAATAGTGTTGTCAAAAATATTGATATTTTGGTATGTATCGATACTGAAATATCTGAAACGACTCCAATACTCCTTTTCTGCAGTATCGATACACTGATGCCAGCTGCTTGTTCTCGCTCTCTCTCCTCTCCGACAGTGAGTGACACACACCCGCCTCCTCTCACTCACTCGTCTCATCCGCTCCGGTTTAATAGTGTTACAGGGACTGAAGTTCAGTATGGGGTTATTTGTACTCATTCGTGCAGGTTTTGCGCTCACACCAAAAGAACACGCACTGATCTATATACAGTAAGTGGTGCTCTCATAAAGCCGCCTCTCAAACAGCTCACAAGTACCAAATTTAGTTATTTTTATTGGTTTATTATGCTTAAATGGTCAAATACACACAAAATTGTCAAAATGCCCATCTTTGCGAGTATTCAGGAGGTAAACGCATTCTGTTTTGAAACATAAATAGTTTAAAAAGAAATCGCTGATGTTGTGTAACAGTATATTGGATCCGTGCATTCGCTCTTAAAGTGACAGCAGCCTAATAAACCTACTGCTGTCTGTCAGGTTAATCAATCAACAAAAGACAAAGAGAAAATGACTCGCTGCTCTTGACTAAATAACTTATGTAACTTTAATCTGTTACATTTTTTACAATGAAGACTATTCAGTATTGTTGTTACATTTAAATATATAATTTCTGTAGTATTTCGAACCTGAATACTACTGTCAGACCCACCTGAAAAACTAGAGCTGTGTTTATTTCATTTGTCTCTTTATTCTGTTGTATTTATTTGTGCTATTTGTTTATTTGTTCTTATTTAGTCTGTTTACTTATCTTTTTATTTGTAAATTTAGTTCAGTTTCAAATAAAGCCTCCCTGCGCTGTGTGAAAGCTATTGCAACAAAATTAGCCAAATTATCAATATGGCAGTTTTCCCCGTGGCATCGAAAATGGTATAGAATATAGATTTTTTTTTTTTAAGGTATCGCATCAAAGTTAAATTCCAGTATTGTGACAACACTAGTAGTTAATTATTAGTACTCAGTATTTATGTATAATTGCACTGTAACATGGACAACTTAAAATAAAGTGTAACCTTTTAATTGTTACACTGCTATTTAAAAGTTTGGGGTCAATTTTTTTTTTTTTTTTTTTTTTTACTAAACAAAAGAAACATCCTTGCTGAATAAAAGAAGCTTTTACTCTGCACAGATGCAATAAATTGTCAAAGTTGATAGTAAAAGACGTTTATGATGATACACAAGCTTGTATCTCAATTAAATGTAGTTCTCTCTGTTCATCAAATAATCATGGAAAATTGTATCACAGTTTCCACAAAACAACATTGAAATTCTGCGTCAAATCCTCATATTAGAATGATTTCTGAAGGATCATGTGACACTGAAGACTGGAGTAATGATGCTGAAAATTCAGCTTTGATCACAGGAATGAATTACATTTTACTATATATTACAGTAGAACACAGCTTTTTCAAATTGTAATAATATTTTACAATATTACAGTTTTTACTGGTGAGCATAAAAAAAATCGTACAGACCCCAAACCATTGAACGGTAGTGTATATCACAGTACAGTCATTTTTTCTTGACTCCTTTCAGCTGTCTCTAAATGCTCTGTCATTCAACAAATTGTGGTATCATAATTGATAGATGAATCATGCATGTGCTTCCTGTGGTGTAAAGGATACTAGCTCAGTCAGAAACAGTATCAGACCAGTGATGGACAGTCAGAAGTGTAGTTTTGTGTGAGCGGTTGATGCAGCTTGGCTCTCGTGTGGTGTTTTCAGGAGGTTTCTTTGCAGCCGACCTCTCTGCCTCCATCCACTATAGTCCGTCCTGCCTCCCTCCAAGTCCCAAATGTACTACTGGCCAGCTCTGAGGCTGGTGTTGTTATTCAGCAAGCCCTCCCATCTCCAACATCTAGCTCTGTTATAACCCAGGTTCCATCCTCTAGTAGACCGATAGTGTAAGTAACTTCTAAACGTTACTTATTTATTCTGCTTCTCTCCTAGTTTGACATCATTTTCTCCTTTAACGCCTCATTCGGTGTTTCATTTTGGTCAATCATTTACTTGGAGAATTTATGATTTAGTTTCAGTTGTTTGTGATCCATGTTCCTTTACTTTCACATCATAGATTTGATAGGTTCTCGACCATCAGACAGGTTTTATTTGAGCCTTTTGTTTTGTTTCACATTCAATTGATGAGAAAATTCATGCTGTTGTTTTTTATCACTCATCACTTAAAGTCAACATGAACACAAAACTAGTGACACTAATTGCTTTTTAATACATTTTTGTGCGTGATTCATCACAAAGGGAAAAAATAACGTTTGCCTTCGTAATATTTAAACAAAATGCAATAGCTTGCTCTGCATGAGCCTGAGCTTTCCTTTTACCCTGAAGTCACTTAATAATAATGTTTTAATTTGAACCAAAAGCTAAATAGCCATATTTTTATGCCATTTATAGTACTTTAGAAATTTTTTAGTAATTTAATGCTGGCTAACATTAAAATAAAAAGAGTCAATAATTATAACAATACCAAATAATTGGAAAAGAGTTGTGAATGTGTTTGACTCACATTCAGCTCAGACTCCAATCTGAAAAGAAACCATCTAACCTAAAATCCTGTCCCATTTCTCCTTATTGGATATCCTGTTTTACTCAGGAAAATGTCACATTAAATACAGTAAAATACCATGCAAATGCTGTTTCCTGTTGACTTTAAAGCATGATGCTGTGTAGCTTGTCTTTGTAGCTTATTTATTTGTATATAAATTCTATATTACAATAATGTTAATGTTACGTTTAATATTAGAATGTTGTTTATTTTCCCCCCATCTCTCTCTCTCTCTCTCTCTCTCTCTCTCTCTCTCTCTCTCTCTCTCTCTCTGTCTTCAGTCCAGTTTCCGGCACGTTTCCGGTTCTACTGCAGCTGCCTAACGGTCAGACCATGCCAGTTGCCATTCCAGCCACCATTGCCAGCTCCAGCGTACACATACCTACTGCCATTCCTGTGAGTGTCCCACACACACACTCCTCTCTCTTTATTGTGCTTTAAAAAAAAAGCTCCTGTACAATCCTGTTCCTAAAAATCTACCATCCTGCAAAGTTCAGCTTTTATCATGATGAACAGATTGAATTTAGGGTTTTATTCACATATAAACATTGATCAGAGAATATAAACGAAAGCTCAACAGAATCTGCTTGACACGCAAGAACAAACCTCACTGGTTCTTACAGAAGCTCAAACGTGCTGCGTAACACAAGAATGAACCTCATTGGTTCTTGCTGAAGCTCAAACGTGATGCGTAACACAAGAATGAACCTCATTGGTTCTTGCTGAAGCTCAAACGTGCTGCATAACATGAGAATGGACCTCATTGGTTCTTGCTAAAGCTCAAATGTGCTGCGTAACACGAGAATGAACCTCATTGGTTCTTGCTAAAGCTCAAATGTGTTGCGTAACACAAGCATGAACCTCATTGGTTCTTGAGGAAGCTCAAATGTGATGCGTAACACGAGAATGAACCTCATTGGTTCTTGAGGAAGCTCAAACGTGCTGCGTAACACAAGAATGAACCTCATTGGTTCTTGAGGAAGCTCAAATGTGATGCGTAACACAAGCATGAACCTCATTGGTTCTTGAGGAAGCTCAAATGTGCTGCGTACCACAAGAATGAACCTCATTGGTTCTTGAGGAAGCTCAAACGTGATGCGTAACACAAGAATGAACCTCATTGGTTCTTGCTAAAGCTCAAATGTGTTGCGTAACACGAGAATGAACCTCATTGGTTCTTGAGGAAGCTCAAACGTGATGCGTAACACGAGAATGAACCTCATTGGTTCTTGCTAAAGCTCAAATGTGTTGCGTAACACGAGAATGAACCTCATTGGTTCTTGCTAAAGCTCAAATATGTTGCGTAACACAAGCATGAACCTCATTGGTTCTTGCTAAAGCTCGAACGTGATGCGTAACACAAGAATGAACCTCATTGGTTCTTGCTGAAGCTCAAATGTACTGCGTAACACAAGAATGAACCTCATTGGTTCTTGAGGAGGCTCAAACATGATGCGTAACACGAGAATGAACCTCATTGGTTCTTGAGGAAGTTCAAACATGATGTGTAACACGAGAATGAACCTCATTGGTTCTTGAGGAAGCTCAAACGTGATGCGTAACACGAGAATGAACCTAATTGGTTCTTGCTGAAGCTCAAACGTGATGCGTAACACGAGAATGAACCTCATTGGTTCCTGCTGAAGCTCAAACGTGATGCGTAACACGAGAATGAACCTAATTGGTTCTTGCTGAAGCTCAAACGTGATGCGTAACACGAGAATGAACCTCATTGGTTCTTGCTAAAGCTCAAACGTCATGCGTAACACAAGAATGAACCTCATTGGTTCTTGCTGAAGCTCAAACGTGATGCGTAACACGAGAATGAACCTCATTGGTTCTTGAGGAAGCTCAAACGTGATGCGTAACACGAGAATGAACCTCATTGGTTCTTGCTGAAGCTCAAACGTGATGCGTAACACGAGAATGAACCTCATTGGTTCTTGCTAAAGCTCAAACGGCATGCGTAACACGAGAATGAACCTCATTGGTTCTTGAGGAAGCTCAAACGTGATGCGTAACACAAGAATGAACCTCATTGGTTCTTGCTAAAGCTCAAATGTGTTGCGTAACACGAGAATGAACCTCATTGGTTCTTGAGGAAGCTCAAACGTGATGCGTAACACGAGAATGAACCTCATTGGTTCTTGCTAAAGCTCAAATGTGTTGCGTAACACGAGAATGAACCTCATTGGTTCTTGCTAAAGCTCAAATGTGTTGCGTAACACAAGCATGAACCTCATTGGTTCTTGCTAAAGCTCGAACGTGATGCGTAACACAAGAATGAACCTCATTGGTTCTTGCTGAAGCTCAAATGTACTGCGTAACACAAGAATGAACCTCATTGGTTCTTGAGGAGGCTCAAACATGATGCGTAACACGAGAATGAACCTCATTGGTTCTTGAGGAAGTTCAAACATGATGTGTAACACGAGAATGAACCTCATTGGTTCTTGAGGAAGCTCAAACGTGATGCGTAACACGAGAATGAACCTAATTGGTTCTTGCTGAAGCTCAAACGTGATGCGTAACACGAGAATGAACCTCATTGGTTCCTGCTGAAGCTCAAACGTGATGCGTAACACGAGAATGAACCTAATTGGTTCTTGCTGAAGCTCAAACGTGATGCGTAACACGAGAATGAACCTCATTGGTTCTTGCTAAAGCTCAAACGTCATGCGTAACACAAGAATGAACCTCATTGGTTCTTGCTGAAGCTCAGACGTGATGCGTAACACGAGAATGAACCTCATTGGTTCTTGAGGAAGCTCAAACGTGATGCGTAACACGAGAATGAACCTAATTGGTTCTTGCTGAAGCTCAAACGTGATGCGTAACACGAGAATGAACCTCATTGGTTCTTGCTAAAGCTCAAACGGCATGCGTAACACGAGAATGAACCTCATTGGTTCTTGTTGAAGCTCAAACGTGATGCGTAACACGAGAATGAACCTCATTGGTTCTTGCTAAAGCTCAAACGTGCTGCGTAACACAAGAATGAACCTCATTGGTTCTTGCTGAAGCTCAAATGTGCTGCGTAACACAAGAATGAACCTCATTGGTTCTTGCTGAAGCTCAAACGTCATGCGTAACATGAGAATGAACCTCATTGGTTCTTGCTGAAGCTCAAATGTGCTGCATAACAGAAGAATGAACCTCATTGGTTCTTGCTGAAGCTCAAACGTGATGCGTAACACGAGAATGAACCTCATTGGTTCTTGCTAAAGCTCAAACGTGCTGCGTAACACAAGAATGAACCTCATTGGTTCTTGCTGAAGCTCAAATGTGCTGCATAACACAAGAATGAACCTCATTGGTTCTTGCTGAAGCTCAAATGTGCTGTGTAACACGAGAGTGAACCTCATTGGTTCTTGAGGAAGCTCAAACGTGCTGCGTAACACGAAAATGAACCTCATTGGTTCTTGCTAAAGCTCAAACGTGCTGCATAACACGAAAATGAACCTCATTGGTTCTCACACGTCAAACGAACATGCTTGAGCTTTCGTTTACCACAACTGATGTGTGAGTTGATAAATGTTTATATGTGAATAAAAGTCTAAATTCAATCTGTTCATCATATAAAGCAGGCAATTCTCTTTGAAAAATTTGGATTAAACCAATTGGATCATTTGGATTATTTGGATTATTTTTACGATCTCTTCATAAACTTTTTAAGCTTCAAAGTGGTAGTTGGAGGGATAGAATTTTATTAATTTTCTTCATTTCGAAGATGAATGAAAGTCTTACGGGTTTGGAACAACAAGAGGGTGAGTAAATGATGACAGAATTTTTTGAACGGTTTAAACCTTGAACAATGTAAGTGGACTTCAGGGAAAGAACTAGAATGGATTCTGGGATTGCCTTGTCTACGAAGGACACACTTTATGCTGCCTTTGAATTTCTAAATAAAGGTATATTAGACAGCAGGCTAATATTGAAAAAGCCTTTGGAATGCACCTATGATGCATTAAAATGCTGTTTAAAGTGCTCCAATTATGCTTTTTCGAACATGACCTTTTTTATGCAGTGTGTAGTAGAGCTGTTTGTGAATGTAAAAGGTCTACAAAGATTTAAAGATGACAAATAAAGTTATCGTCTCCTAAAAGAAAAGATCGATTCTGAACTGCCGTAATTAGTCATCAGTAATTCCAGTCTCATGTCTCATTTACATGCCTACTTTGACCCTCGAACATTAGTTGTAGCTGAGACTGGAAGAGTTTGGTTTGTGTTGTTCATGTCAAGAAGACGCTGTTTTCATCACTGCAAATCCACTGTGATGCACTTCAAAAGGATGAGGACTTGCGCTGGAATTGATACGGTAAAAACTGTTCGTATCACTGTGTATCAAGTGCTGAGGAACAGCTGAATTTCAGATATGGCATTGGGCGTTTGGTTTCCGACACAAGCTGTAACTTGGTCGTTTGACCAATCATAGCAGAGTAGACCAGTCACAAAAGACTGGGCCATCTGACCAATCAGAGGAGAGTAGACCAATCAATCACAACAGACTGGGCCATCTGACCAATCAGAGGAGAGTAGACCAATCAATCACAACAGACTGGGCCATCTGACCAATCAGAGGAGAGTAGACCAATCAATCACAACAGACTGGACCATCTGACCAATCAGTGCTGAGTAGACCAATCACAACAGACTGGACCATCTGACCAATCGGAGCAGAGTAGACCAATCACAACAGTCTAGGCCATCTTACCAATCAGTGCAGAGTAGACCAATCACAACAGACTGGGCCATCTGACCAATCAGTGCAGAGTAGACCAATCACAATAGACTAGGTCATCTGACCAATCAGTGCAGAGTAGACCAATCACAACAGACTGGGTCATCTGACTAATCAGTGCAGAGTAGACCAATCACAACAGACTGGGTCATCTGACCAATCAGTGCAGAGTAGACTAATCACAACAGACTAGGTCATCTGACCAATCAGTGCAGAGTAGACCAATCACAACAGACTAGGTCATCTGACTAATCAGTGCAGAGTAGACCAATCACAACAGACTAGGTCATCTGACCAATCAGTGCAGAGTAGACCAATCACAACAGACTGGGCCATCTGACCAATCAGAGCAGAGTAGACAAATCACAAAAGACTGGGCCATCTGACCAATCGGAGCAGAGTTGGTTCTCAAAAGGAGGGGTTTAGAGAGACTTGAGAAATGAGGTCATGTGCAGTGTATAATATGAGAAAATTAAAGTGTTTTTTTGACATTGGATGCATGTAAACCTGCTGTAGGAGACTCCAAAACAAAATTAGGAACCTTTAAAATAGCATAATAGGTGCACTTTAACTAGGCAGCAAAGTTTTTGGAATATAGTCCAAAATGCCTTTTTTTTGTCTAATTAGACATTTTAAGGTCACCTCTTTTGTGCTTGAGTGCCACAGTATTATGATGTAGTAGATGAGTGTAATAAGTGTGTCCCGACCACTATTTGTCACTCCTGTGAGGAGCGGTGTGATCTACAGCCCTGTTTATACCTGCTAATAGCGTCCATCTCAGATGATCTAGTCACACACACACATCTGAAGTTCACAGAAGCTTGAATAAATTAACCGTGTACAGCTTTAAATGTTTTCCTCTTTTTAAAAACCCTGCCTTTCAAATTCCAAGTGGTCACAGGAGACGCATTTGAGACTCGAGCTGTCTGACATAAACAGTCCCACAAATCCATCATGGAGAAACAAAGTGTGCTGGAAAGTCATGTAACCTCTTTTAAACATGGCCCCAGTGCGTTGAGTTTGTTTGTGTGTGTGTTGGTGGTTGATGTTGGCTCTTATGAAGGACACTGCGCCGCTTTCATGACGTCAGCCTGTGAGGGGTGCGGTAAATTATCCAGAGACACATTATCACTCATACACACGTGTCTGGGGCAGTTAAAACCCTGTGTGTGTGAGTGTGTGTGTGTGTGTGTGTGATTGGAACACTGAGCAGCATATGATTATGTCCCGTAGGTTTTCAGCAGGAGCAAAGGAGAGGGATGGGAAAGAAACAAACAAACAAAGAACATGTTTCCCCTTATGCCATCGTACAGGGTTTCGTTTTTTAGCTGGAGACTCACAGACCAATTTTATGTTGAGATTTATGTTATTGGTTTTTATTTAGTTTAACCTGTTAAATAAACGGTTAACTACATTTAATGTTAGCTATATTTCAGTATTTTTAAAATTTATTTACAAACAGGGACTCCTTTTTAGTGACGTAGTTAGTTGTGATCGATTCAGACCCATGACTAACTCAACCAATTGAACGATTTTTTCATATGTGTTTTTTCTCCTACACAGCAAGGATAACTAATAGAAAATTAGAAAGTTGTGTTGTCCATTTAGTCATTTATATTTTCTTTTTATTTCAACATTTTTCATTCAAAAATTCACACCTCTGCTAATCTGAACAAAGATAAAGATATTTCTTTATTTCTATTTCTAAATGATCACTATTACAGTTAATGGGAAGATGTATATGAAAATACATTAAAAAAAATGTATATAAAAACAGAACAATGTCATCAATATGTATTTGCTTGTTTCTTTATTTGATTTGTACCATGATTATACAGTCAAACCAAAAGGAATTCAGACACATTCAGTATTTTCTCACATTATCACAGTTTATTCACTATAGTTTAGAAAATGGTAATAAATATGCGAGAAGAGTTAAACTGTCAGAACAAATTCATCTTGATAATTTCAGATAACTTTGATAGAAAGGTATGTAATGGATTACAATCAACCAATCAGCTGTCAGCTGTTCAATTTAAGTACACAATTAGATAATACCAATTTAGGTCGACCAATGACCAAGCAATGCTTCATTTTGTTCAGTCTGTGGTGTAAAAGGTGCATTAGCAATGAAAGAAAAAACACTTCAGCAAAACATGGTCAGGTCAAAGTGTCTGAAGAATTTTGGTCCCAAATTTTTATTAATTTAACTGGTAGTCACTGTATGAAGAATTTCTGGGTATAATATGTCACAGTTTACTTTATTTTGCTATCCTCACTTACATAAATGAACTATAGTGTCCTGCACCCACTAGTGAAACATTATATCTGGTATCT
Source organism: Rhinogobio ventralis (assembly GCA_039654625.1). Taxonomy (NCBI): domain Eukaryota; kingdom Metazoa; phylum Chordata; class Actinopteri; order Cypriniformes; family Gobionidae; genus Rhinogobio; species Rhinogobio ventralis. Next base: position 40,039,134 of record CM077197.1, on the reverse strand, counting down.
GAATATTTTTTTGTTTGACTGTATATACCTAAAGTCACCTTTATTTCTATAGCGCTTTATGCAGTCTATTTTAAAGCAGCGTTAAAGGGAAAAACGGAAACATAATGATTCAATGATGCAAACAGTGTTCAATTCTGTTGTAAAGCAGCTCTAAAATGCCAATAGTAAACAGTCATTGTTCAGTTGGATTCAGTGTTGATTCAGTAACTGTGTTCAATAACAAGTCCCATGGTTTTCCTTGAAGTGCAGTACCATATTATTTATTGGTTTTATGATTATGCTAATATAAAAATTCCAAGGTATTACCATCTGAAATAATTACTATACATGATCTGTTTTGTTGTTTCTGTTGCTCACAGCAGCAGCTCAACCACAGATGTGAGCATATGCTGAGCGCTTTCTGTGTGTTTGAGATAATGAGGGCTGTATTTTGTGCCTTTTTCTTTAGTGTGAGAGAGAGAACAGAGACTGATCACAAATTAAGTTTTTTCCCATGTGTCTGTGTGTGTTTTTAGCTGGTCAGACCAGTCACCGTAGTGCCTAGTGTCCCTGGGATCCCTGGCCCCTCCTCTCCACAGCCTGTCCAATCAGAAGCTAAGATGGTAATTTCCTCCTCTCTCATTTACATATGCATCCACATGTGCCTCATTTGCAAGTGTGTTTCAGTGTAAGCAGATTTCCCTTCAGCCCAGAGGGGCCGAGGATGTGCAGTCCACAATACTGAGCTTTGCAACCCTGCAAACTGTAGTTCTTGAGCACAAGCACAAGAGGGCATCTGTCTGGAGTGTGTTTATGCGTGTTTGTGCATTTTTACACAATCAGAGCAGCAGAGATTGCTCAAGTAGTGGTTTTTGACATGAAGTTCGAAATCTAGAGCTCAGCCATTTCCATGTTTAAAGAGAAATTTAAACATAAATGTTTAATTTCTCGAACTCAACCATTCAACTCAAC